>JABUQX010013139.1:0-19720 GCA_015478945.1 Trachelipus rathkii | reverse complement strand
TCATGGTTTAATTTCATGTCAAAAGCGGGGTCACGTTGTAGTTTTCGAAGTCTGCGGTCCGACGAAAACGTCCTCTTTCAATTTAGCGTTACATAAGCCACGAAAAACTCACATAAATATTAAAATCCATCTCCTTCCTTATCAATGTCCCCTTCACAAAATTCTTCATCAATCCAAGTTTAATAATGTAATGGTTGTAAAAACTTAACTCCGCTTAGAATCTACAAGGGCTGTATACCTTAACATCCTTCTGCCGGGGTAAATGAATATCTCTTTTCCTCCATGTTTTCGAGCGTAATGTTGCTTAGTATCCCGGCTGTCCCATAAATACAAAAAAACAGTGTTTTGTGAATCCTCCCTGTAGACAAGAAGGGTCAACACTTCAGATCATCAACAGATAAGCCATTTGGTCATAATGATTTAATAGCCTTCAATATGTCGGACATACTTCATAGGTTATCCTTTCATTCAACACGTGGCGCAACCGGAATTGAGGAACTTATTTGATTATGCAATAAGACGCTTTAGTAGGCTAGTTTTTGAAGCGTCTATGAATAAGCGCCTTTCACCATCTAAATACGGAATACCAAGCTCACGCATAAGTCCATTAACAGCGGAACATGAACATATTAAGTTACTCTTTGTAAATATTTCTCTAAATTCCTGTCTATTTCTATATATACTAATAATTAACCTTTTGATCTAACAAATTCCACTCTAGCAGCGTGAACCTAAGTTTCAGCTTGTTTTTGACGAATACAGGTTCTACTAAATCTTTATTCGGTTGCGTAATCATGTATGTGTTGCATTTGATTCGTCTGGGATATATGGCATATTTGCAGCACCCGATGCTCCAGCATTAGATCAAACAAATCTTCATCTGAGTCAGAAACTCCTTCCAAGAAGCTGGTGCTATAGGAATCGTTAGGTTCTCATCATTATGGGGGACGGTCTCCTGGCTGAGTTAATTGTCGGATAGCCAATGTTTGCTTTAGTTTTGAACTTGAAAATAATAACATTTGTTAAGCAAAAGTAGCTAATCCTGTATATGATTCCTTGGCTCCATCCTACATCGGCACTCAAAGGGCAAATGCGCTTTTTCACCTTTTAAACCACCTGTTAATTTAACATAACACTCAATCATGTTATCTGTGTGGCTCATGGCTTACTCCCTGATCCACCCAACGCCACACTAAAATAATGTTACTAAAGCCCTTTTAAACATACGCAGCAAAAAGACAAAAAAGACATTATACAAGCACATTGGTATATACTTTTAAAGTATATATAAGAACAAACTAAATTAGCATTAATGCGCTGTTAAAATATATAATAATATATATACTATATAATATATATATAATACATATAATATATATATATAATATATTATAATATTATATATAATATCATTAATATATATATAAATTAATATTATATATATATTACTATATATATATAATATATAGTTATATATATAAATTATTAATATATTAAAAAAAGACTAAACACTTATTTTAAGATTCCAACTGGTTGAATGACTTTAACTGCGAGATACTACAAAATCATCTCAGCAAACCTTATATATTTCACATTTTTCGTGTTCAAAGCATGACTCAGTAATGACTCATAACAGACAATTATGACGTGACATCATTTTCGACTACATCATCGCTTTCAGGCAACTAAACCTACATAGAACACCTATTCCCGTTGGATTTATTCCAAAATCATTGTTTGACCAGTAGTTATATATATCTAAAAAGCAATTTAAACCTTTGTCCATAATTTAAAATACTTATTCAATGACATTAATACCTTGTAGGTTGATTATATATATATCTAAAGGCAATTTAAAACTTTGTCATAATTTTGCTCCTTTACAGGTAATCCTTCTATTAATTTTAACGCTGTAACTTTAAGTTAACTTCTAAAGTACCTAAATTAACTAGTCTGTGGTATGTTTTCATTATGTACAGAATCGCAAAATACATTCCAAAATGGAGAAAAGTTTAAAATGTTTCCATCAAAATACGGTAAATTGAGTTTAGGTAACTTATGACTAGAATTTTTGACATTATTCTTTGATTCGCTAGAACTAGTAGACGATTTATCTTTATTAAATTTATTAATAAAATTTTCAATTTCTATAATTTGTTTTCTAATTCTTTTTGATTCTTATAATCGCATCTTCGGTTTCATACAAAACCATCATATTGGATATTATTATTTAACTCTAGTTTATCGTCATAACTGACTAGAGTCTCAAACTTAACTTTATCAATAATATCTACATTAGGATCATTAATTAGCAACTTTAAATAACTTATTGTTTTATTTGCAACCTTTTTAAAAGTATCTTTAGATCTCAAATATCTTTTAATGTCGATCGTTTCGTTTATGTTTAAATCTTGAATATTTTCTAATAAATTGGGAGATGATTCTAAATTTACTTGTGCTGTTTTACCACCATGTATAACATTACTCGTTAAAGTTTTAAGATATGTTTCTACAACGATATTTAATTCACTCTCTTCATACTTTCTTGTATATCAGAATCGCATGATTCATCGCTCTCATTTTCCAATAGAAGATGTATTTGTTTATCATAATTAGCGAGAGAACATTTGTGTTCCTTAATTGACTTAAAAGTATTTAATTTACCATAGCCAGCACCTTGTGATGAAAATGAGCTAATTTCATTATTAAGGAAAGGTATTCTAACTCTCTGCCCCTCTTTTAATTAGTTGTTGAAGGGAAGGTTTTTTCCTCTATATTTTTCCGAATTTCTTCTGTAGGCATTTTTTAATATATATCTGTATGTAGCTCAATATTAGAATTGTACCCTTTTTTTGAGTGTAATTCAGATACCAAGTGCGACCAAAATCCGAATTTGTATCTCAGAATCCTAATGCAACCCAGAATCCGGTTCGAAGGACCATATGTCCAAATTTTAGATACGGCACTGATATGCATAAATACGTATATAGTACAATGTACTTACGGTACCGTTAGAAATATGTGCATACCATTTAAAATAGTTATTATTTGTTTATATTTATTTTATTTATAATTTTCATTATTTTTATTTTTTTAATTTTATCTTTTTAATAGTTATTATTATTATTATTATTATTATTATTATTATTATTATTATTATTATTATTATTATTATTATTATTATTATTATTATTATTATATTATATTTATTATGTTATATTATTATTCAGTAGTAGTATAGTGAGTATATTAGTAGTATCACAATAGTCAATATAATGTGGCATAATTGCTCGATGGTAATGAATGCAGTTAATGTACAATTAATACTACTAATATTTATAGTGTAGCCACTTTTAAAAAACTAATAAACTACGACGTGAGCTGCGCCTAAACATTAGTTTTATAGGCACTGCACCATTGTCTGCATGTCCTTGCTGCATGAGAAGCGTGAGTCTTGATTTTACCTGATGGACACGTTCTCATTTGTTGTTTGTGTTATTGTTTGTTGTATGTTGTTGTTTGTTTTCGTTTGTTTTATTGTTTTTGTTGTTGTTGTGTGTTGTTTTATGCTTCTTCTGCTGCTGCTTGCTCTTCTGCTGCTTGTGCTAGCTGCGAGTAGCTTGCTTGTTGTCAGTCGTAGCTGTTGACACTTGCCATGACAGACGAGATACCAAAATTAATAATCACCTGCTAGTCAACAGTTATTTCCAGGGTTAGGGCGTCTTGTATTAATCTCATATTGTGTGTAATGTTTTTGTTATTCTTCTTATTATTTCTTCTTATTTAATTTTTTCTTCCATATTTCATATTTTGCACCATATCGATTATGGCTATGTCTTCTTAGATAAGGAAGCTCTGCACTGTAGGTGATAACATAAACTCGATTGAATACTCGTTTATTCATTATTCATATTATTATTTATTATTATTTATTATTATTATAATTATTATTATTATTATTATTAATTATATATTATTATTAGTATATTAGTATTATTTAGTAGTAGTAGTTACAATAGTAAATATTAGTGGGCATTAATTTTCTCGATGTTAAATGGCAGTTATACTATCTGTGTAACAATAATTATCGTACTTAATATTTGACTACTTGAGCCACTTTAATAACTAATCAACTACGAGACGTGACGGCGCCTAAACATTAGTTTTGATCATCGCAGCTTGCTACCATTGTCTGCATGTCCTTGGCCTGCGTGAGCAGCGTGAGTTCTTTGACCTAAGTTTTTGTTGATGTCTGCATTGTTGTTGTTGTTGTTTTGTTGTTGTGTTTGTTGTTTTGTGTTGTTGTTGTGGTTGTGTTGTGCGTTCTGTTTTGCTGCATAGCTGCTGCGCTTCTGCTGCTGCTCTCTTCGTATTTTATGTTCTTTATTTTCTTATGTTCTGTTTATTTTACTCTATTATCTATTTCTGTTTTTGATTTCCCACGTTTCTTTCCGAGTTTTCAAAAGGTTTGTTTTCTATTTGTTTTTAGTCTGTCTGTTTTTGTCTGTGGTCAAATGTTTGGTGGGAGAGTCTTCAAGATTTCCCTCAGAATATGTCTTCTCCAATTTTCATTGGACCAACAAAGCATTTCTCTAATGAATGGAAGCTGCCACTGTAGTTTGTTTAGACATACAACTCGTTGATAACTCCGTTTTACTTTCTCATAGAGGGTAAAGACTACTTTCTTCAGTGGAGTGTAAGCTTGAGCATCGTCTGCAGATGAGTATATCTCCTATACTATTCTCTATTGAGGATTCTTTATTTTTTTGTATTTCTCTCTCCTACAGTAATTCAAGGAGGTAAAACTGGGTTTTTTTTTCCTTTTTTATTTTACTACGTGTTTTTTTTTTTTTTGGTACCACCACTCAAATGCCAGGCCCTATTCAAGGAATGTGATGTTTTTACTCTTTTATTCGCTTTGTATTTATCCTTGTATTTTTTGTTTCTCTTTTTTATATATATATTTTTCTTTCTGAGTTTGCGAGAGATGTGAACTTTTTGTTCGAGCTGCTGGATCACCTAATTCTGTTAGTATGGAGAAAGGGCGCAATTAATGTTGGTCCTCGATTAAGGTCTAACACAGTGGCAAGAGTTGTTGTTATTTCTTTCATCATCCCGACTGCAGTCTTTGATGTAGTTGAGCTGTAGTTATCTTTTTGCTTGCCTCACTGCACAGGTAGCTATATTCTGATCAGTTGTCTTTTATATCTCCCTGTTTATATATTCGTCTTTTATACCTTTTTGTCTAAAATCTATATATCTCTTTTTATTTTTCATTCTCTTTCATTTTTATACTCATTTTTCTTATACCATATAATTTTTTCTTTATATTTCTTTATGTATCTTATCTGTCGCAGTCATTAGAACTTTTTTTTATACACAAGTTGTTTTATGAAATTTTTCCCTTTAACATATTATGTCCAGCTCTTTTAACTACGATTCCCTTTAATTACATTTTCTGTAGGTTTCAGTGAAATCGCTGACCTAAGTTACGCGCAATAATATTTTACAATTTTATTATATATATATTGCAGCCGAGTCAAGTTTCATTTTATATAACTAAATTCATTTTTACCTTTTTTTAATAAAATCCAGATGGTTTTTTTCAAACTTTCCATTTTAATTGTATTTTGTACAATATGTCTAAGAAATATATAAATTTGATGTTTGCTATCAAACGATTTCATTTTATAAATAAAACTTGTAACAATTTTATATTATAAAAACAGCATACTATTATATATAATATATATAAAATATACAAACGGAATTTATGTTTCAAGCAGATAAAGTATATTACGATATTAAATCTACTCTCGTATAAGTTCTTTCTATATTCACCTATTTTTACAAAAATAAGTAAAATATTTTTTATGCCACTATATTTTTTTGACTTTGCTGAGCCTTGCTTTCTTTTCCTTAATAAATTCGTTGCTAAACACGGTTACTCTTCACACTATTTGAACATCTACTCTGAAACTTCTCTTCCTTATTCACCTAAGTTCAGAATTTGAGCACTGTTACAGCAACCCTACTCTGCTCCTCTCTTTTTTCTCTTCTATCCTCAATTCACAACAGAGAGGTTGATTATTTAACTTATTGTTAGCAGATTCGTCTCGTACCTCTGATCTGAGTCTTGCGAATTTTAACTCTTTGGATAAAGTATCCTGTTCAATTCTAGCCTTCGTCCTTTAATCTATATCAGATTTAATTTTTTCCGCGGTGCAGGCAAAAAAATTATTTTTTATTTTCAAGAGTAATTAACATGCTAATTAAACCCTCTTTTTATTATTCTTTTAATGTTGTTTTTCTTCTTGAAGTACAGATGTTAATAGGGGTAGGATGCGAGGGTCTGCTGCTTAGAGGCAAACTCAAAGAAGTTTATCACAGCCTCAAATCATTTGAAAACAAGCTAAGATACGATTCAAATTTCTCTATTATATATATTCAGACATGGTTCAATCTTAAATATGAACTTGAAACCTTTCTAAATTTTCACCGTCTTAAAGGGTATGAAAATATTTAAGTAACCTAAATTGCGATAACTTATTCAGGTAATGATATACTATTATTTTCTTCCATTAGCAATTATCTAATCTTTATAACTGTCATGCAGTTTGAGCAATATATATATATATATTATATAATATATATATATATAGATATATATATAATATATAATAATAGTAATATATATACTAATATATATTATTATATATATACTAATTATATATTTATATAATATATATATTATAAATACATAATACTATATATAATACTATATATATATTATATATAATTATAATATATTTATACAAACATATATATAAATATTCATTCGAATATAACTTTATTAGAAATAATTACTAAAGAAATAATAAAATTATATATTTAAACGTAAATTAATATATATATATTTTATATAATATAATATATATATATATATATTTCTTAAAAGCATGAACAAAAAAAAATACTAATATATATATATATATAGTATATACCTATTATATTATATAATATATAATATATTACTATATATATATTACTATATATATAAAATAAATATATATACCTAACTATAAGCCAAACATTAAATACTATAATAATATCCATATCAGGACTTTAGTTTCCAAGTTACCACTATACGTTACTAGATCTGTTCACTTTTACTTGCAGTTTACTACAAACCACTTATGACTTACTATACTTCCATAACTCTACCTCGAAGACCAATATATAAGTACTTTTAAATACTTAACCTTAGTGCTACACTCATTTACAAAGGTAACTTGCCAGACTAGACAACCTAAATCATTATACATTATCTTGACTTGCCAATATTATTATTTGTCTTTTATCATTTCCTACGTATTGATATTATTATTTTTTATTAAATTAGTTTCTAAATAAATTTCCATTAAGAATATATAAAGTAGTCATTTATATTATATATATATTTATATTAATACTAACATTGTCATTGCAACTATCCTCATCAAGCACCGGATTATCGTATCTAGCATAATATATTAATATATATATATATAATATATAAAATAAGATATATATAAATATATTTTTATTTTTTTATATATATAATATCATCATCATCAAACCACCTTTTTCCCACAGACTGGGTAAGGGCTTAACATTACCACGAAAACAGAAAAGTAGAGATAGAATAATCTGACACAAGTCAATAGAATAAGCCCAGCTCTTACCTCCCTTTTGTTGATACCTATTAGGGTAACTCGCCGTCTACAATGAACAACACTCCTCCCACAAAGAGCTTCACGCTGGACCGCACGACCCTCACGATGGCATCTCGTCAATGTGGTTCATCGTCTTAGGAAGTGGGCCACAACCATACACCTTACAAAACCCCGTTCACTCCTATATGCACTTTTCTTCGCCCTGCCCAAACTTCACATTTCACACTCCAGACACTCCTTCATGACTAAATCCACCATTTTTTCGATCTCCCAGCCAGTCGATTCCCAAACACACTCACCACATTATTATTATTATTTTTCTTACCAATATCTATATATATTATATTTATTTTTCTTCTATTTTATATCCTTTTCTATCCTCTAGGACTCCATTCCTCATTAATCAATTCTTCTCACCTAACACGCCCTAAGATTTTCACTCAAATATTTACTTTGGATTATTATACCTTTATCCAGACCCATAGTCCGATACGATACAATTAACACAGTAAAACTCCCCATTCACGCAAGACACTAGCTTATATATATCTTTAGATCTCTTTACATCCACAAGGATATTATTGCACCTCCTCCTGCAATTCACAATCTTATACTCACCTGAATCATCCGTTCCCTTTTCGTCCATCATATAGGTTATAGTATGTGTAGTTGGAGTATATTGTTTTTTTTTATATATATACTATAGATATATTGGGGAGTGGGTGATATTCATTATTTATGTTATTTGGTATTATATATATATATATACTATAATATTATATATATATAGATATATAATCCTAAAATATTGAAACTATTACAGTTGCTCACCATCTACATAACTTCTCACCGAGACTGTCCCTCACTCATAACCATAGCCTACTCTTATCTACGTTAACTTATAAACCCTCCTGTTACACACCCTCCAAATCTTATTTATATTCTCTATTAGCTTTTGTTCTTCTTATATTTTGTGATCCTCACATATACTCTTAGTTTATTTTATTATTCTGTTATTGATTTTTATTTAATATATATATATTATATAAATATATATATTATAATATACTATATATATATACTAATATACATATAATATATAATAGATATGATTAAATATATAATATATATATAATATACGGTATATTATTATATATAATATATATATATATCATATATTATAATATATATAATATATATATATATATATATATATAATATATATATATATATATATATATATATATTATGTAGTATATATATATATGCCGGACTGTGATTTATGGAAGTTTATATGGCAACAGTTATGGTATTTTTTTTTTTTTATGTTCCGAGGATTTTTGGCTAGGATTTTCTGATTTAAGTTACTTTTTATTTAGTAATTTGGTAAGTATATTATTGTAGGGTAATAATTTATGTGATGTAGGGAAGATAGATATATGCTGTTATTTTGGTCGAAAGAGGGCGTCGAATGAGTGAAGAACTAATTTGAGGAAGAATAAGGTGCGTTTAGAGATGTTGTTGGGATCAAATCTGTACATTGAACAAATGATTGGGATAAGAGAGAGAGAGAAATAATAAATTGTATTTTAGGATTTATGATTTTTATATATGCTAAATAGATTAAATTTGTATTTTCATTAATTTTTATGTGACTCAAAAGTATGCTTGACGATAGTGAGGAGTGTGTTTAAGAATAAAAAGAGTCGAATAGTGATTATTTTTATTAATTAATAACGGAGTGACGAAGGGATGTATGGTATGTCTCCTTGGCATCCAACTGTTATATTGGTATGAGTATTATGCAAAGACATTAGAGGTAGGTCGACAAGGATAGATTAAATGTTGGAGAATTGATGAGAGTGTGACACCTAACCATTTTTATATATATTTGTATTTTGTGTGTAATCTGAAGAGATTTGAGAGACTAGTAGAGGATTTGATGACCTTTAGGGTGTGTATATAAAGAGTTTGAAAGAAACGTAGTAAGAGTAGATTATAGTTGTGAGCGTGGCAACCCTGATTTTAAGTAGTTTTTTATGATTGGTTGAGCAGCTTGGAAAAATTCTGAATTTTAAACATTTGATGGTATACTGTGTAGAAATTCTTAAGATAAGTCGATTTATTATGCAGAGTGTGTAGGAAAAATTTGAATGCACTAAGGTGGCTGGTGCAGTTAAATCCGTGTGATGTAAAGAACTAAGTGTTGAGTTCGCTAGTGTCTTACATGAGGGTCATTTGCTACCGTTTAATAGTAGTGAAACTATTGTCTGAACTAAGAGGTATATGTAATCTAAATTACATAGCTCAAGTTAGCGAAATCTTAGGCGTGCATTAAGTGTGAAAAGAAATGATAAATTGAGGAATGAACGTATTAGAATGTTGTGGTGTTGTGTGTTGGTGTCGTTTTTATATTGTTTAAATGAAGCAGAATAAATAGTACGTTGAGATGTGCTTTGGTCATGTGGAAAGATGGATGACCAGACCAGTCTGAGTGTCTAAACGGCAGTTTATGTAAGTGTCTGGCAATCGACCGGCATGGGAGACAAGAAAAAGTGAATGATCAGGAAAAAGATATGCCCTGGGCGAAGAAGCAGAAATGTCGAGTTTGCAAGGCGACAAGAACTGTGCATAAACAGATGTGAAAGCTAGTTTTTTGTAGATAGTAGTTGTAGCCCACCTGGGTCAAGGAATGTAACCCCACAACTTTGACGATCAGAATCATCAGTAGGTAATCGCAATATTTGGATCCGTGCAGCTCTAGGGTGACATTTCTGATACTCGACTCAACGAGTTCTCACTAAATTGATATAAGGGCGTAAGGATTATTCTTTCCTATTTTTATCGATATTCTTTACTATTTTTATGTTTCCTGTATATGTTACGCACCTTGCCTTCAGTCTTGGGGAGATAAGATGAGTTTTTTATAAAGATGCATGATGATGATGATGATGCATGTGAGTATGATGATGATGATGATTAGATGATGATGTATGATATGATGAATATACATATTTATATACTAAACTCTAATACATTTATCACCTACCGTACACTAACATTACATATATATATAATAGTTAGTATACTATTAATATTATATATTATTATATATAGATATATGCAAGTTTTCATTAACATTACTTCATTACTTTGTACTTTGTACTCATTACCACTTACTTGTACTACTGTACTTTGTACTTTGAACAATTCTAGAGCTATCTATACTTTACTTGTACTTGGACAATTCTAGAGTACTTGTACTGTACTTGTACTTGAAAAATGTTCTGCCCGTGAGTGATGATAGTGTATATATATATTATATATATATACTTATATATATATTTAATTATATATATATATAGTATATAATAATACTGAATACAAGCTATACTATAAATATAAATAGATATATTATATAATATATATAATATATCAATCACTAACAACATATACTATTATAAACCACTACCATATATTAATATTAATAATATAACCAAACCTAACATAATACTAATATAAATAAACAAATAATAACTAAATAATTCAATATTATTATAATATAATATAAATATTAATCATACCTAATTACTATATTATACACCGAACCCAATATCTATCTAGAATTACTATATATTCTATATAGTATATTATAATAATATATCATAATACACATACAGTAGTTTAAAAATTTCCATCAACTCTTCATTGATAACTTCCTGTAATTATATATATAAATATAACTATATATATATTAATAATAATATATACTATATTATATCTATAATATATTATATATAATATATATATATATATTTAATATCTACCTTATATAAATATAATCTAACAATTACAAGACACGAGCTACATCAGATTCAACTGATAACCCCCACTATATAAAATAATTATAATAATGTACAAATAAAGTCATATATTAAATTATATAAATACATACTATGTAAATATATATATAATATACTATAAAAATACTACTTAATAACCCAACAGACCTACTAGTGGACTTGTCCATAGTGGCAATCCAATAAAGGAAGACCAAACACACCATCAAAGACCATCCGACGCTGTATTCGCAGGGTCTCCCCTTCTTAGGGAAAAGCATCGAACTTCTATAAAAGTCTTTTTCAACATTGGGGTCTCCACCACATAAGCCTAGAGGTCACAATATAAAGTACAAATTTCTATCATAAAGTCTGCACTCAAATATGCTTTCAAAATATGAAAATCCCGATAAAAGTTTTGTATTTCTCAGAGAAATAAGATGAATGTAACTGATATTTCTAAACCTGCGTAAGTTCCAATTGCACCTTCTGTTTAACGGTTTGATTTCGACGGCATAGTCATGTTTATTTTCTGGCATTATATATACATAATTATAAATAACTATAACTATACTAACTATACTAATATATACTAACTATATCACATCTATACTCTAGTATACTACACACCGAAAACCGTTGAGTAAACTATCATTATATAATAATCAATAAATAATATATATATACATGCATAAGACCGTACCGATCAAACCAGAGAGAGCCGAAAGGAAACGTCAAGAAGAGACAGAGAGACGACAGAGTAGAGAGGACGAGTTAGAGAGAGAAGAAAGAGAGGAGAAAAAAAACAAGATCAATAAGAAATTGTAATATGTTGATATAAAAGATACTATTATATATAATTACATAACGTCCACTTATACACATATACTATTATCATATAATAATACTAATATATAATAATTTAAATTATAATAATATATAGATAATGATATATAATATTATATACCTAATATATACTATACCTGTGCGCCTAAAAAAGACGTAATACTCTATTGTATATATGCATGTAATTAAACTTAGAAATAGATGCATGAGGAAGAAGGAGACATATATGAACCGTTACAACAGGTGATGAAAGTGATTTCGTTCAACTTGGTTAGTACCTGTTTCATGACATTTGCAAGCAACTTTCATATTGATGTACCGTAACTTTTTACAGAGTCTGGTAATTTCAGTTCATAGATTAAATTAATGTAGTGGTGATTCAATTCTAACCTCTTTGTACCCATCAGAGCAGTAGTTTGGTACAGTACACCCATGATTATAACTCTCTAAGGGACTTCTGGGTAAGCGTGTTAAGTTCTATCTCACATCTGCAGAGCAAAATTGAAAGATACGTTTTCCAGCTTGGGCTCCTTCGATTCTGCACAGATCTTGTGTCACGAAATTTTTTGATCAAACGTAATATTATCCAATTGTTTTGAAACTGTAGACAGAGGAAACTTAAATTCAAGCACCTCTATCACAAAGTATGATGAATGGAATGAACTGGCGCATAACTTTGAAAGTTCCATTGCCCCATAAGACATATTTGAAAGAAAATGGTTTCACCGAGTGCATATCCTGTTTACCATTGGTACCATTATAATGAATAATTTATTAATTATAAAATTTTCAACCGAGACAAAATAGAGATGGGAGTTTATTGCAATATTTGTTTGTTATACTAAATGATCTACTTGTATAATTATTGTTTGTTTGAATCAATTCTTAAAAATCGTTCATTGAAAATCAATACCAACACCCGAATTCGAAATTAAAAAATAACAAAAAGTTATTAAAATTAAAGCTTAAATATTAAAATTATAGTAAAATATAAATTAAAGTATGGTGAAATATGTGAAGGTGACCTTTAGGAATTAAATGAAATGGGCATAGAAATAAATGTTTAAATAACTAAGAAATAGATGAAATAAAGATTAAAATATAAACCGGCTTCAGCTCAGGAAGAACTAGTACGACTTATTCATTCGTAAAATGTAAAGAAGTAAGAATGGATTTGTGTTTGCAAGAGACGGAAATGGAAATCTAAATTTAAATATTTAAAAAATAGTGGAGTTAAATAAAAAAATGGACTTTATTTAAATAAAATAAACATTTAAAAAATGGTATATGCACTTTGATTAGTGATGAATGATAGGATGGTCAACCTCGGGTAAAGTTCGTTGGTCCTGTGTTGTGTGGTGTAGTGTGTTGTAGGTGTGTTTGTTCGTGTGTGTGGTGCATAGGTTTTTTTTTTGTTTCATATTTTCGTGTTTTTATGTTTTATATGCAAAGAAATAAGAATTTAAAATAAAAAATTTAAAAATAAAAATTAAAAACTTAACTATATAAAAAAATAATAAGAATTAAGAAATAGAGAGATTGGAATGCATATAAAAAATACAAAATAAATATGAAAAATTAAAAAGAACAAAATATGTAAGACATCATGAAAGAAAAACGTGTCCAGGTACTGTGAGTATGTGTTTATGTATGGATAGGATTGCGGAGGGGTGGCTTATGCCTGTGGCATTAAATGATTAAGTGATAAAGTGATTAAATGATTTATTTACGAATTGAAATATAAAAATTGCAAAACACACAAAATAATTATTAAAATAGAAAATAAAAAAAAATAAAAAAAGAGAATGAAAAAAATTAAAATATTTTTTTTTTTTATACGAATGATTAATTATATTTAAAAATGTCAAATTAAAATTAAAAACATAATAATTACGCCAAAATGCATGAAATATCGGTTAAAATATGTGAAATTGCGGAAAATTCACAAAATTGCACTAAATCTTTCATTCGAATATTCGTCATGTGCCAAATATATATTTTATTTTTTTTATTTTTATTTTTACCATTATATCAATTGATCTTGAATATTTAATATAAATTTAAATTAATTTCATTTTCTGAATTTATAGTTTTTAAAAGTTATTCTTTAAAAAATGTTGTTTACTTTATCTTTGATATAATTTAGTGTTTTATTTCTTTTATATAAACTAATCCCACTTCAGGTTTTACCTTCCGATCAATTTTTTGGAAGGACCTCAAAATTACGCTCACATATTTTTTAAAGTCATGCAATTGGAGACACACAAGACTACGAAATTAATGTTGATTATTATAAAATATCTTCCTGATAGGATTCAACGCACGTATTAATAATCTAATGAAAAAGAGGAGGTGGAAAACACACATATCACTATCGAGCTGTCATATTTTAAGTTGACCTTTCTTATAACACGTTTTTGCCTTGTATTAACTTACTTTATCCATTACGAGTTATTTATATATGTGTTTATCGGTGGCTCCATAACAAAATTACCAGCCTTTCACCCATAATCATCTGAATTCCAATGAAGTTCTTTCTTCGATTCCAGATATTATTACGATTTTCATAATTATTTTATCAATAGATCCAAGAATGAATGTTAAGATATAATAGCTAACTAATCCGCAACTAATGCTGTCAAGCACACATTAGTTTATCAAATCGATAAGAATTTAATTCCTTTTCTCCTTTCATACTAAGCAATGAATTGTATTCAAAATGTTAAAAATTTTCAAGATATAAGACAATCAGCTTGCTTCATGCAGTTTATATACTCGTAAGTGCTTTTGTTAATTCGCCCACATTCATATTATTTGCTATTGACTAAGCAAACTTGTGTACGTTAGTATATCATCAGTATTATATTAATACTCTATATTATTATATATATATATATATATAGGATAAATATTACTATGTAAATTAATATATATACTAATTATATATATATATTTTATATATATGAGTATATAATTATATACTATATAATTATATATATATATACAAAGATATTTATAATAGTAGTATAATATTATTAAATTGTCAATAAAGACAGCTCTCGATGCAAGAGCATATTAGAGAATATCGTGTAGGAAAAAAATCTCCGAGAGATTCTCCATTTTTACCACTTTATTTACAGACATATTTCAAGCCAGCTTACTAATGCATCAATCACAATTTCAAGAAGCTGTACAGCAGCAATGCACCGACCATTATCTCTAATCAGTTCCTTATCCATATATTTTTTTACTTTTTTTTATTCGATCCCTTCTTAGTGGTAAAATTGACTACAAATACTAATATGTAACATAATTTACTTGGGGCGAAATCGCATCTGCATATATTGCATAAAATTCAAGCACTATTTCGAAAGTGATGTGCAAGTCATAATAGTTGAAGAAAGTAGTAAGATAAAGAACAAGATTTTTGTCAAAACTTTTATCAGTCAGTTAGTACTGAACTAGAGTGTTGCTCATGAAGTCAAGTCTTGGTAACAATAATGTTTGACAGACAACGAATGATGACGTATCGAATGTACGAATGTTCCTGCTGACAGAACAAAATGAGACGTAGTGAATTATGTAATGGTTCGCTCTCTTCTCACATGCCTTCCGTCGAATGCGCAGTAATTCTCTAAGGATTGTGTTGAATCTTCCACTAGATCGCATTTATTGTTTACAATACGTTTAGTCATTGCTTTACTTTAAAAGTTTGAATTTTTTTTTATTCTTCTATTCAACACTTTCACTGAGGAAGCAGTCAGCCCCTCTACCAGCACCCACCCCAAGGTTATCTTCACATTCCGTCTGTTTAAATTTGGAAAATATTCTTCTATCACTTTTCATCCATGTTGTCTAGACTTAAACATTTTATAACCCTTGTATCTCTACATGTTAGCCATTACTGAGCCAGTTTGATGTTGAATCGTCCATAACTCTAGTTTAATTACATGTGGTCTTGCAACTTTTCAACCTTTTTATATAATTATGTGATTACTATATCCTATACATTTGTATATAGTTTTTCAAAATTTGATCATATATATATAATAGTATATATATAATATATTAGCCTACTATATATATAATATATATATATATATATTGCTTAAATAATATTCGCCAATGTAACTAGATGTAATTGTCTCCTCTCCAGGATTAGAACCACCTCTCCAGAGTCCGAGAATCGAAATGTTCATCGTTATAACCACCACGCCAACCAAGTGACAAACAAATGTCACCTTCTAGGGGATATTTATCCGTCTAGATTCCCATTAGAACGTTTTTACCATATAAACATTCCCTTCCATAATTATTTAGATCTTTACATCAATTATATTGCGAATTTATTTAGCAGTATTAATTTATTTGAACAAATTTTAAGATCTTGAAAGGACACGTTTATATTTTTTGTTAATTGTTTGGCCTTCTGGTGCGCATTTATGATACACAATTCCACATGAGTTGAAATATACAGTTAGCATGACTTTGATTTGGCAGCGCATTTGTCTTGCTTTCTTCGGCTTCTGGGATGACAATTGCGAAAATTGAACTTTGATTTTTGGGTCATACCCGTAAATCCATGACTCATTGCCAGTGATAACAGCCTTCAGAAAGTTAGGATCAGTTCTTGCACAGTTCAACATGTCCTCTGAAACATCAACACGCAGTTGCTTTTGGTCCCTCGTTAACAGCTTTGGCACAAAGTTTGCTGTCACTCGTTTCAGACTCAGAATGTCCGTCAAAATGGAATGTTCAGAACCGATGCTTATTTCAACCTCCTGGATGGTTGTCCTACGAACCTCCATGACTAATGTTTCCACTTGGTGAATAATTTCATTATTACGGCTTGTTGAGGTCCTATCAGAACGCTTCTAACTTTCTACCTAATGACGGCAATGCTTGAAGCGATTGTATCACTCTTTAATATGTGTGATACTCATTGAAATGTCTCCAAATACTTTCTGAATTTTATGAATAGCAACAGCTTGGGCTTTCCTGGGATTTTGGCAAAAAAATTAATACAATATCGCTGGCCAAGTTTTTCTGTCCTTTTCAAACTCGTAAAATCCCACGAGCACTCACTACAGTGACTGTAAGGCACTGTAAAGCTAACACACGCAAACTGAGGCGTTGTAGAGTCCTATGCATTCTTACGTCGAAGGTCAACGCCATTACTTCATTTCTATTGTGCATAAAATAAAAAGTTTGATACTTTATGAACAGCTTTTTATATTTATATATATATATATATATAATATATATATATATTATATATATATATATAGAGATATATAATATATATAATATAATATATATATATATATATATTATAGCAGGATATCTTTTAAAGGGTGCGGATGCTGTCTTCTGTCCATCTATATCTGTAGTGTAAAAATATTTATTTTTATTTATTTAAAGATTGTTCCTGCTTATAAGAAGCTAAAAGATTTCGTCTTGAATGAATACGTTCCAAGGTCAGAAATTTCAGTAAGAACAATTAAGGAAGGAGACCAATTTTACAAAGATTCCATTAGGTGAGTCAGACTCTCAGTGATGAAAATTTCTTTCATAAGGAGATAATATTTATTAAATAGATTCCATTAGGTGAGTCAGACAATCGAGAAAGGGGACCATTTTTTACAAAAATTCCATTAGGTGAGTCAGACACTCAAGAAAGTAAAACCTTTTTTACATTGGTTCCATTAGGTGGGTCAGAAACTTTAGGAATATCTCTTTAATAAAGATTTCATTAAGTGAGTTAGACACTCAGGGAAGAGAACCTTTTATGAAAGTTTCCATTAGGTAAGTCTTAAGAAAGGGAATATCTTTTATGTAGTTTACTTCAGGTGAGTCAGACACTCAAGGAGCGAAACCTTTTTAACAAAATTTTCATTTGGTGAATCAGAATCCCAGATCAGAAGATCCATTCGGTATGTCAGACACTACACTCAACTTAGGAGATCTCTATTAACAAAGATTAATTATGTGAGTCAAACATTAGAGGAAGAAGACATTTTTTACAAAGATTCCAACTCTTTTACATAGGTTACATTAGGTGAGTCGGACACTCAAGGAGAGAAATCTTTTTAAAAAAGTATAAATTACGTGAGTCAGAATCTCAAGGAATAAGAACATACGAAGATTCCAATAGATGGTGGTGACAACTATAAAAAAAAAAAGATTCCAATAGATGAAGTCAAACTTAGAAAGGAGAGCTCTTTTACATTTGTACCATTAGATTATTCAGACCCTTAAGTTTCATTTGGTTAGTCAGACTCTCTAGGAAAAACATCTCTATATTTTAAAGATTCCATCAGGTTAGTTGCACCCTCAGGAAATGAAATCTCTTTAACATAGACTCTTTTAATCCTCTAATTTAGTCGCATTTAGTAATTTCAAAGTAAATGAAGTAAGATAATGCAATAGAGTGAGAGTGTAGCAGGTCTAATAGTCTAATAGTTGTTGTTGATGCTTAAGAAATAGTTCATGTCATATTAATCTTTCGTTCAGTTTTATCATTATTATTATTATTATTATTATTATTATTATTATTATTATTATTATTATTATTATTATTATTATTATTATTATTATTATATATTATTATTATTATTTATTATTCATTATTATTATTATTATTATCTATTATATTATTATTAGTAATATATTATTTATTATTATATTATTAATTATTATTATTATTATTATTATTATTATTATTATTATTATTATTATTATTATTATTATTATTATTATTATTATTATTATTATTATTATTATTATTATTATTATCATTATTATTATCAATATATTAACATTATTATTATTATTATTATTCATCATTATTATTATTATTTTTATTATTATTATTATATTATTTTCATTTATTATTATATTATTATTATTCACATTAGCCATTACAGCTCTCCCATAGTGATTCCTCCCATCTTCTTTTTGTATGCAATCACTTAGAGTTATATGTCAACTGTAATAAAGTGCGTCCACTTCCAGTTACACTCACTCTCCACTCTGGACTCACTCGGAACGCCGCCTATCTCACATATGAGTGTGAATATATAAATATCATACACTCCAGTCCTCCCAATGTGATCTAACCAGTCGATAGCGGAGTGGGTCTCTATAGCCAAACTGTATAGCTACTCGGTGAGTGAGGGATGGAGGTGTAGTGTGACTCACGGCTCAACAATAAATGTGAGTTGAGTGCTCATACTCACTCCTCGTGAGCTGTCCTCATATGAGTGTCTACACATATACTCTTAGTCCTCTTATACTCAAATTAATGAGGTCTATTTTTTT
>JABUQX010013138.1:0-5000 GCA_015478945.1 Trachelipus rathkii | reverse complement strand
TAAAACGGAAAAAGACCTCTCGCCTTCGGTATTAGCCACAGGAAGCGTTAGGTAGATTCGGTATGCAATGTCAACATTTGGAAAGCTTGCGAGAAGACTGCCTCCACTAGTACACCGTAAATGATTCAAGACACATAGGAGAAGACAAGTCATCAATCTCAGCAAGCTCAGAACAATCAGACAAATAGTTTGAAAATTGAATTAATTCATCTGTAAAATCATCCACATTTCCAAAGTCCAATGGGTATTTTTCTTTCATGTTTTTTGCTGCTTCTCTAAACCTCAGCATCTGTTAGAGATTTTATTTTATACAAAAATCCAAAATTAGCATTTAATTCCGAATAAACTTTTTTCCTTCTTATTAATTCAGTATTTAACGAATCCAAAATTACTAAGTACGTTTTCACTCTAAACTGGTCCTTTCCTGAAAATATATGATCATTCTCACTTTCTCCAGCAGTACGTTTTCTTTTCGGTTGTCTTTTGTTTCTGAAGAATAGCTATGGTCTTTTACAAGAATCTTAGCTTTTGTCTCAAAATCCTCAAATTTGTCTCGAATTGAAGCGATGAAGGACACTAAACTGTCGTACAAAGAAACGCAGGTTGCAAGTTCAATATGTGTTGCCTGGAGAGATTGACTTGCTGCATTAAACTGATGAAGTATAGAGTCCCAGAGAATGCAAAGGAGTGCTGTTTCAAATTGTTCCATTTTTGAATGCAGCGAAGATGATTCAATTCTTGTGGCTTGTGTTTGGTTCTCATCATCACGTATTTTCATCAATGCAGAGCAGATTTCTGCGTAGTTTTCGCGCAATGCACGTGTTGCATCACTTCGAGCAGACCATCGTGTAACTGACAGAGACTTCACAACAGTTCCCTTAATTACTGATACCAGTATACCCCATCTATGTGTAGATGAAGAAAAAAAGTTGTACAATGCCTGAAGAAATCCAAAAAATTAAACAGCATCTAAACAGCATTCTGCAGCATATGAACCCACTAAATTCAAGGAGTGTGCAGAACAAGGAACAAATTCAGCTGCTGGGTTTTCTTCTTTGATTCTAGCTTGAACACCAGAGTATTTTCCTGCCATGTTACTGGCATTGTCGTAGCTTTGACCTATTGGAATCGTGTTTACTTTTAAAGTTTCTAAAATAACATCAGTCAGTGTGGCACTATCATGACCAGAAATGTTTATAAACTGTAAAAAACGTTCAACTGGTTTACCGCTGCTTTTTACATAGCGCAAAATAAAAGTTAATTGATCACAGTGAGAGATATCTGGTGTCGAATCTACGCTAATACTATAGTATTTTGCAATTTTCACCTCTGACACAATAGTAGCAAAAACCTTCCCAGCCATCAATTGAATAAACTCATTGCATGTTGTAGAAGACAGGTATGAAACATTACCTTTACCAACATTTCCGAAGCGAGATAAATGACCTGCTAAAAATGGATCGAACTCTGCCAAAAGCTCAATACATCCAAGGAAATTGTCATTTTGAGGAGAGCCGATTATTTCATTTTCACCTCTAAAAGCAAGTCCACGTTGTGCAAGAAATTTCAAGACAGCAACAACTCTACGTAAAACATTTTTCCAGTATTCACATTCTTTTTCATACTGGGTGTGCAGCTGTGAATCATCAATATGTACTTGTTTTCGGGCTAATAATGTAGATTGGATAACACTATTTCGATGGGCATCACTATTCTCATGTTCCAAGATACGGTTAGCATGTTTCCAGTCATTAAATCCTAGAGTGAAGTTACTGTCCTGGGTATTAAATAATTTGCACACAGAGCAGTACACTTTACCAGACGATTCTGAAAACAATAGCCACACTCGTTTAATGGTCTCACCATTCGTAAGCTGTCGAAAAAATCAACTGGGATTCAAATACCGAGTTCTTCCATCCTCATAAACTCTTACTTCTTCCTATTGGCTGTATCCACTTTTTGTTTAATATTTTTGTAATAAATGATAAAAAGAATTCCATCAGCTATAATAGTTCATTGGTAGGTCTGATATTGTACGGATAAGGAGTACAGATTCTAGATGCCTTCTGCTGCTGTACAACAAAGTTCACGAGTCATCATCATTTCCGAAGTGTCTCTTCAACAGCTAGAAAATAGTAATGACATTCCGAAGGTACTGCAACTACTGACTTGCCAGTAGTTCCCTCAGCATTGAGTGCGGCTTTAGTTGTCACAGAAATTTAAATATGTCTGATATTCTCCGAGTAATGCCAACATCCTTCATCGCGCTTTCTTCTTTTCCTCCTTAATTTCCGTTTTTCCCTCCTCTTCGATGCCTTCTACCAATATCACGATCTCTTGCAGCCATTATCTATCTCTGAAAATGAGCCTATAACGTTTGAAGCTCTGTATTCGACGAACTATAATCACTATTCACCAAATGACAAAAATTTTAAAAGTAAACTGAAAACAGAAGCGTTTCGTTTCGGAACGTTCTGACTCAGAACGATCCGAAACGTTTTATTTCGCAGAACTCTTTCGAATGCGTTCTCAAAGAAATGCAAGAAAGTTTCATAATAATTTTTATTATATATATATATATATATATATATATATATATATATAAAATTTTTATACAATTTATACACACACACAAATAAATATAAATAATTTTTATTATACCCTATATATATATATATATATAAAAGACATAAAAATTTCTTGCACAGCTTTGAACACACATTCGAACGAGTTCTTAAGCGAAAATATAACGATTTGGAACGTTTTTACTGTTTCTACACTTCCGAACTGTTATTTGTGCTTAAAAGAGTTCAAGACATTTCAAATTTTTTATATATACATATATTATATATATATATAAATATATAATAAATATATATATATATATATATAATATATATATTATATATATATATATATAGTATAAGATATAATATATATAATATATATAAATATATATATATGCTCTGATCACAAAAACCCAGAAAATGAGCAGTTTGAAAATTTTGAAATATTTTAAAAAAGCATGCTAAAAAATAGGTTACAGCAGTTTCTTTCAGACAATTTTCTCCGGGGGGCTTTACAGAGATTCGGGGGGCACATAAGGATATAACATAAAGTTCATTAAATTAAAGAAATCTTGCCACTTGTCAGCTAATCTTAGTCTTATTAGTTACTGTCTTACTGAATTAGTAAATATCCGAAATATACCAAATCTTTAGTTGTAAAAATATAGCAATCTATTATGAAATTTTGGAAGTTAGAAAACAAAAGAACAAAAGTAACGAAAATATTATATGAGAATATTTATAATTTAAATACATGGTAATATGACGTTTTTCAAATAAGAAATAGATCTTTAAAAAAATAAATTTATATATATATATATAATATATATTAATTATATATTATATATATATAATATATATATATATAGTAATATATTATAATATATATATATAGATATATAATATAATATAAATATATATATAATATTATATATATATAATATAATTAATATATATATATATATATATATAATATAATTAATATATATATAATATAATATATTATATATATATATATATATATTAATATAATAATAATAATAGTATATATAGATGTATGTAGATATATATATATAATAATATATATATATATTATATATATATATAATATAGAATATAGTATAATATATATATATAAAATATTAAATAATATATATATATATATTATATGACCGTGTATATATATTATATATATATATATATATATATATTATAATATATTAAAAAAATATAGATAAATTATATATATATAGTAATATAATATTATATATATAAACTCCTGTACCGTAGCCCACTTAGTAAGTTAGAGGTATTAAAGAAGTAAGTTTAAAAGAATCGTATAACGAGTTTTCTTCGTCGCATACAAGTCTACTGTTTTTTCTAGAAAATCCTCAGTTGGAATCTCATACCAATCGATGCTTATCATCATACAATGCATTAAGGTTTCTGGCAGAATTCTATTTCTTGTCTTACTTAGTATTCGGTTCATAATACTGAACGATCTTTCTACCTGTAAGCTGTCGTACAAGAATACAAGAAGGATTTCACAGAGCTTTTGTAACTCGCAATACCCCACGTCCTTTCAATATTTTCGACAATGGACTTTTATCTGCTTTAAATATTTCCTTTGACATGGAATTGATAAAAAATTGAAGCGAGTTCAGGTCAGCTGTACACCCTTCATATTAAGCAGTCGGAAATCTTCACAAATTTTTTTAACTTATTATCCGTAAATTTAGTTAATGACTGAAACGCACAAAGCGACTAGCAGATACATTATATCAATTGATTTCGTTAACCTTCTTCAATTTCTGTCGATTACACTTACGCAGTATATCTTATCCTTAACATTTTTCTTATCTTCATCAGCAATCATGCGCACGCAGATGCAACTATCTCATATCTCACACCAACTTTTTTTTAGTAACGTCACTATTGATCCCCCACACTATTTGCAATATTTGCAGTGCCAATTTTTTCATAAATTAGGGAATTTGGCATACTAAATCTTCTTTGCAAAGCATTGCCCTAAAGATAAGAGAGTTCCACTTAAGTTCATTCATACATAACAGGTGACAGAAAACTCTAATTTCTTTCCCGGCAGATAGCCCCTGCAAGTGCCTTGCAAACGTCCCTTCTTTTGGATTGCTCACAAGCCATCAAAGTACTTTAAGCTCCTAAACGCATTCACATTCTTATAAAATAACCATACACTTCAAGCATTCTGAATCTGGATTGATATTGATTAATGATATATATCATGTAAAATATTTTCTTTTTTGCGACTGCTAAACAGTTTTTAAATGTCTTTCAAAAATATAAAATCTTACCTCCTGATTTTTATTCCTCAGGAGGCTGCGCCAGGACATATAGTGCTCTATATTTATAAAAACTCTTGTTTGCCTTTCTGAAAGCCTATCTTATCTCTCTCAG
>JABUQX010013137.1:10000-15000 GCA_015478945.1 Trachelipus rathkii | reverse complement strand
TCAACGAATATAGCTTATTCGACGAGAGTTTCGCAATCCAATACATGCCTAACATATCATACAATTCTGAACTAAGAACTATTAAGTACAACGACAAACCCCCTAACACGCGTTTAAGCACGACATAAACTGCTAACATTAACAAAATTCCATACTTAACAACAGTAAAGTAACTAACATTGAGCGCACAACGTAACCTACTCAAACTTTTTCTCACATATCATGGATATTTTTACATTAACATAGTAATACTGAACAAAATTTTTTCATAACATTGTTTAATTGTCACACTGATCAATGAATATATGCTAACGCAACAAAGTTTTGATATCAATAAAGCAAACATAGCATCAACTGAATTACGAATATAATGTACAGTGACAAAAATTAACATATCTTACGCTCAAATAAACAGCTAACAATAACAATGTTTCATACTTAACAACAGTAAAGTAACTAACAATGCATACAGAACGAACAGGTACGAGTGATGCGGTAAATATTCATTGTAACAAATCCAGAGCTATTCGCACTGTGTTTATTTATTTATTTATTTATTTATTTCATTTTTAATTTAATTTCTTTAAAACTTTTTTTTTTAAAAACTTTTATTAATTTTTATTTCATTTCTTTAAAACTTTTTGTTTTTTTAAAAAAAACTTATTTACTTTTAATTTTATTTCTTTGAAACCTTTTGTTTATACTAAAAATTTTATTCTTTTTATGTTTGTAAGGTAAAAAAATTACATTTTTACATACACTAAAGCAGTAGTAAATCAGTGAATCAGTAAATCAAGCCACCCATCCCTCCCTCTCCCGGTCCCAACCCTGATCTATTGAGGTATTGATCTATTGATTTATTGTTCTATTGATATGTCATATTTCGAGTATCATTTTGGGATAAACATAGCATAAAGTATGTTCTTTTTATACTAACCCTCGGATATATGTTGACATAACAAAGTTTTCATATCAATAAAGCTAACATAACATAACCTGATGTAAGAATATAAGGTATAACATCAAACCTAACACCTTAAACACGAATAAACACATAGAGGGGAAGTAAAAACAAGTTTTTTAATTTTTAAGGGAAGAGTTTCCCCAGCTAAGGAGCATTAAATAAAGTACATAAAAAGCATAAGCTTTATTTTAAACATATTAATTCATTTAATTCAAGGGACAGAGGATTCTGTATAAATTGAGCAAGCTCTATATATTTCTTCCAGAGATTCAACTCCATCTGAAATGATTTGTAGGTATGAGATACTGCCTGCAGCACTTAATCCATTCTTCGGGTATATTACAGATTCATTAGCACGGCATTCTTATGCCAGAGAGAAGTAAACTTATCAGAAATGTTGTTAGTTATTCAGAATATTCCTACCTTCCACCCGTCCCCTATTATATAGTCCAGTACCTCATTCCTTTCAGTGTAAAACTATCATGTGACTAGATTATCTCACGAGCTATATGAAAATTAAGTCACGAGCTGTAGCGACCTCTTTAAGATGAGACCGTTAATTCGTTTTTGATTTTAGCCAAAGCTGTAATATCAGATGACATGAACAGTGGGAAACCTATACACGTACGCAGGAATGTGACAGCATCGAGGGTTTCCAGTAGTTGCGTACATCAATACTTTTAACATTATCAGATGCGATGGAAACAATACCTATTCTATTATAACCTCTCACACTGTCACCTCTGATAGATATACCCAGAGGCGATTGGCATTAAGATGACACCATACTTAGCATTACTTAAGCTCTATCGGTATCGATAATCTTTGAGAAATTCATAACCGAATGAATAATGCGTCTATTTATATGCAGATCGAATGGAATAAAGGTAATATATCGCTCTCTATTCGTTTTATGTAAAAAATATTAAATGACATCGTATCGGCGTATTACGAAGAGTCCTCGTTAAACGATATTCACTACGTGGCTTTTGGAGCAGGAGATGTAGAAGTCATCATACCAGCACAGCGCGAAAACTGTCTTACCTGACGAAAAATCGTATGTAATAAACAGACCCAAATGGTAATGGGGATTCTTTTCGACCAATCAGAAGAAAGTAAACTAGTCATACGTACAGACGATATGAACCTATATTGGTTTCAAATTAATTCCAGTACAGGCTATATACCCCTAACCGTTTTCTGTTTCGTGTTGTGATATGTTCATGTCAGGCTTTTACATCATACATTTTTGTTTCGTATTTGTATTTTCAAACCCAGGTCTTACGATAAATTCGTTTCACTTTTGTATTTGTATTCCCTGTTTCATTATAGTTATTAGATAAAAATCGAAAAATTGTTCAAACTCCTCCCATTTTCCGAAACATTGATCAAAACCTATGATTCTTGTTTGATTCATTTTCGAAACATTACGCAATTTGATTCTTGCTGTGTCACAGGATTAATATAACAAATTTAATAAAAACATTCAGAATATATATGTTTATTGTAATTTTTATTTATTTAAATTTATTTTTTTCAAATTTTTTATTTTTTTTAAATTTTGTGTATTTAAATATAAATATTCATATTTAAAAAAAAAAACTTTTATTATTTATTTCTATTTAATTTTGTTTAAAATATATTTTTTTTCAAAAAACTTTATTCTTTTTATGGTTATATGACTTAAAAAAATTGCATTTTTACACACCCTAAAACAGTAAATCAATAAATCAGTAAATCGAACTACGCAACCTATCCCCGCTTCCACCCTCCATCCTCGCATTTCAATGATCTATTATTCTATTGTCTCAAGTTACACATCGAGTATCATGTTGGATAAACATAGCATAACGTAAAATTAAGTTCTTTATACACTGATCAACGAGTATACGCTAACGTGACAAAGCTTTCACCTAAATAAAGCTAACATAGTATCATCTGAACTAGGAATATAATGTACAACGCTAAACCTAACACATCTTAAACACAAATAAACTGTTAACATTACCAAAGTTCCACACTTAACAACAGTAAAGTAACTAACAGATCATACAAAAAAACATAGCAATGTTAATTTTAGATTAACATGGAAATATTAAATAAAAATTTATCATAACCTTGTCTTATTATCATACTGATCACCAAAGATAGGTTAACGTTGCAAAGTTTTCACATTAATAAAGCTTACATAGCATCATCTAAAATATGAATATAACCACAACGACAAACATAACACACCTTAAACAAGAATAATGAATAAAATGTTAACGTTAACAAAGTTTCACACTTAACAACAGTAAAGTAACTAACATATACAAAAACGTAACCTATTCACACTTTCTCAAGCACATCTCTAACATAACAATGTTAATTTTACATTAACATGGTAATATTTAACAAAAATTTATCATAACATTGGATAATTATCATACTGATCAATGAATATACACTAACGTAATAAAGTTTTCACATCAATAAAGCTAACATAGCATAACCCGAACTAAGAAAATAATGTACAACGACAAATCTAACACAACTTACGCATGATAACTGTTAACAATTAACAAAATCCAGACTAACATCAGTAAAGTAACTAACATTGTATGCAAAACGTAACCTATTTATACTTTTTCAAGCATATCACTAACATTTTAGCGTTAATTTTACAATGACGCGGTTATATATAACAAAAACTTATCACGTCCTTGTATAATTATCATACAAGCCAACGAATATATGCTAACGTAACAAAGTTTTTTACATTAACATAGTAATATTCAACAAAAATTTATCATAGCCATACCTTACTCTTATAATCCCACAACCAAATAATTGCAAACATAAATCTAACAAGTTTTATCCAGACATAAACATAAAAATAGGTTCTTTTGAACTCAAAATATCGTAGTAAAGTGTTAATAGTTTTAAAGATTCGTAAAGCAAGTCAGTAAATCGCAGTAACATCAGTAAATCAAACCAGCCCCCGTCCCCTCCTCTTCCGTCCCACCCATCCTTCATGATCTTGTGATCTATTGATTCAGGTCACATTTTGAGTATCATTTCGGATTAGCATTACACAAAAATAAGTTCTTTATATATTAACCAACGAATATCATTGGCTAACGTAACACTTTTTCACTATTCATCAAAACTACATAAGCCATTACAGAACTAAGAATATAATTGTCAAACGACAAAACCTTAGCACACCTTACCGTGCAATTAAACTACTAACATTAGACAAAGTTCGTATACTTAACAACTATGTAAGAGTACCTATCACAGCCGCTTACAAGCGTAAACCTATTTTAACACTTTTTGCAAGCCACGTATCCTCTAACATATCATCCTAATTTTACATCATATGTTAATATTTAAAAGAAAACATTTTTAGCATAACCCCTGTTAATTATCATACGACAAACGAATTTATAACGCTAACGTAACAGTTTTTATACATTAAACATAGTAAAATTTAACAAAAAAAATCATTTTATAAAAAATACGAAATACATAATCCCAACGAATTAATGGGCTAAAAAACATAAAGTTTTATCCAAACATAACAAAATAATAACAAAGTTTTATCCAAACATAACATTATTAAAAACAACTTCGTATGAAGAAAATATCATTAGAAAAGTCGAAATAGTTTACTGATTTTAAAGCTGTAAATCAATAAATCAGTAAATCATACCATCCGTACCTCTACCCACCTCCCCACCCACCCTTCTGTATCTATTGATCTATCGATTCAAGTCATATATCGAGTATCATCGAATTAGCTCGATCAACACGCTCTGACTCGCTCGTCCCGCAACGAAGCCTGCTGTCAATCGCAAGCAACTATCTACGACTCTGCAGTCTACAATCCACGCTCGGTACACCCGCTATCTCTACATCCTGATACCCTGTATCACTAACAACTGAAAAAACGGAAGGTATACGCTAACATAACAAAGTTTTTAGCATCAATAAAGCTAACATATCATAACCTGAACTAAGAATATAACGTACACCGACAAACCTAACATAC
>JABUQX010013137.1:0-5000 GCA_015478945.1 Trachelipus rathkii | reverse complement strand
CATGATATGTTAAGAAAAGTGTGAGTAGGTTACGTTCTGCACTCAATGTTAGTTACTCTACTGTTGTTAAGTATGGAACTTTGTTAATGTTAGCAGTTTATAAGTTAGGTTTGTCGTTGTACATTATATACTTAGTTCAGATTATGACATGTTAGCATTATTGAAGTGAAAACTTTGTCGAATTAGCATATATTCGTTGGTCTGTATGATAATTAGGTTAGGTTATGCTAAATTTTTGTTAAATGTTACTATGGTAATGTAAATTGCAACGATATGTTACATATTTGTTTGAGAAAGTGGTGAATAGGTTACGTTTTTGTAGGCTATGTTAGTTACCTTACTGTTGTTATGTGTGGAACTTTGTTAATGTTAACAGTTTATTCATGCATAAGGTATGTTAGGTTTTGTCGTTGTAAATTATAATCGTAGTTCAGTTGTTGCTATGTTTGCTTTATTGATGTGGAAACTTTGTTACGTTAGCATATATTCTTTGATCAGTATGATAATTAGACAAGGTTATGATAAAATTTTGTTAAATATTACTATGTCAAGGTAAAAATATCCATGATATGTTAAAAAAGTATGGGCAGGTTACGTTCTGCGTTCAATGTTAGTTACTCTACTGTTGTTAAGTATTGAACTTTGTTAATGTTAGCAGTTTATTCGTGCTAAAAGCGTGTTAGGTTTGTCGTTGTACATTATATTCTTAGTTCAGATTACGACATGCTAGCATTATTGATGCGAAAACTTTGTCCCATTAGCATATTTTCGTCGGTCAGTATAAAAGAACTTATTTCTATGTTATGTTTTTTTAAAATGACACTCGAAATATGACTTGAATAAATAGATCAATATATCAATAGAACAATAACTCAACAGATCAGGTTTTGGAAGGGGAGAGGGATGGCTTCAATTACTGATTTACTGCTTTTGAGGTATGTGAAAACTCAATTTTTTTAAGTATAAACATAAAAAGAATAAAAAATTTGTAATTTTTTGGGGGGTTTATTTTATTTGTTTATTTACTTATTTATTTATTTATTTATTTATTTATTTATTTATTTGTTTATTTATTTATTTACGAACTTACAACCTTCATATTTGAATTCTACGTCCTTATAAACATATATTTTGATACTAATATGGGACTAGACGATTACTTATTAAGTGGAGTCTGTACTTGGCCAACCCTAACTTTTAAGAGTACAAATAAAAAATTTCACTTATTTTTTTTTATTACTCTAATTGTTAGAAAATTCCCTCCTCTACATCATGGTGTAATATTTGTTTCGAAATTCCGAAAAGTTTTTAAGTTACAGAATATTTTTTCAAGGGGTGTCAAACTAAAAAATTCCATTTCCAGGTTCGAAACTGCATTTCAACTTTTAGGATCTTTCCAGGTTTTATTCACATTTTATAATAAACACAACCCAAGCTCAGGCTCTTTCTCAATCATATAAATGTAGTCAGAGTCTGAGCCTGATCCGGAGCCGCAGCCGGAACTAAATTATAAATTTTTTTAAAGAAATTGTTTTTGCTGGTAAAAATACTTCTGCAAAGCCGGAGCTGAACTTTTCTGAAATGGAAATGGAGTCGGAGTTAGAGCCAGAGCCGGAGCCGGAGCCGGAGCCGGAGCCGGAGCCGGAGCCGGAGCCGGAGCCGGAGCCGGAGCTGGAGCTTAAAAACAATATTTTATTAATTTTGCAGTTGAAAATAATTTTAATAAGGTGGGGCTGAACAATTTTAAAAAGGAGCCGGAGTCGGAGTCGGAGCCGGAGACGGAGCCGGAGCCGGAGCCGGAGCCGGAGCCGGAGCCGGAGCCGGAGCCAAGGTATAATTTTAAAAAAAAAAATGTTTTTTCAATTAAAACTACTTCTGCAAAGTCGGAGCTGAACTATTTTTTAATACCATCAAAGCTGAAGCCGGAGCCGGAGCTGGAACTGGAGATAGAGTCAGAGTCGGAGCCGAAGGTGGAGCCAAAGTATAACTTTTTTTTATAAAGAAATTGTTTTTGTAGATAAAAATATTCTACAAAGTTCCGAGTGAGCTATTCTGAATGTGAAACGAAAGTCGGTTTAGCGAGAGCCGAAGCCGGAGCCGGAGCGGAGCCTGGAGCCGAGCCGGAGTCGGAGCCCGAGTCAGGGGCAGATCTGAAAAAAAAATTTCAAGAATTTTTTTTGCAGATGAAAGTAATTCAACAAAGTTTGAGATGAACAATTTTGAAAAGGAGCATGAGCCGAAGCTGAAGCCGGAGCCGGAGCCGGAGCCGGAGCTGGAGCCGGAGCCGGAGCCGGAGCCGGAGCCGGAGGTTATATATAAATTTTTTTAAAGAAATTGTTTTTGGCAGGTTAAAATGCTTCTGTAAAGTCGGAGCTTGACCTTTTTTAAATGGAAATGAAGTCGGGCTGGAAGTCGGAGCCGGAGCCGTAGCGGAGCTGAAGAACAATATTTTTTTGGCAGTTTAAAGTAATTCTTAAAAGTTTGAGCTGAACAAATTTTGAAAGGAGCTGGGCCGGCCCGGAAATCGGACGGAACCGGAGTTGGAGCCGGAGTTGGAGCCGGAGCCAGAGCCGGCAGCAAAATTTTTTAAGAAAATTTTTTGGATAAAAAAAAATTCACAAGTTGGAGCTCAACTATTTTGAAATAGATACCAGAAGTTGGTGGCAGTGCGGTGCAGTGCGGTGCGGTGCGGTGCGGTGTGGTGCAGTGCGGTGCGGTGCGGCGCGGTGCGGTGCGGTGTGGTGTGGTGCGGTGCGGTGTGGTGCAGTGCTGTGCTGTGCCGGGTGCGGTGCGGTGCGGTGCGGTGTGGTGCGGTGAGGTGCGGTGCGGTGGTGTTGGCGGTGCGGTGGTGTGCGGTGGTGTGCGGTGCGGTGCGGTGTGGTGCGGTGCGGTTTGAATAAAAACTTTTACTGCGGCTTGTGGTGCACTTATTTAGGTGAGGTGAGGTGAGGTGCGTAATATCTTTTACTTACTGGAAAAAAAAGAAAAAAAATCATTCAAAATCTTTTTAGGTGTTTTTCTCAAAATTCACTTTTTTCCATATCAGCTGACAAAAAAAATTCGCTAAAAAAAAACGAGCAAGTCTATTGTGTTAAAAATTTCCAGGACATTATATACTTATAGGAAAAGATTCGTACCAAGTTTTATTCAGATTAAAAAACGTGGGATGGTGTCAGACAAGATTGAAGTGATGACTTTGAATTTTTTTTTGTTGAAATTATGAAATTCAAATTGAATATTTGAAGTTACCAATTTTTTTTATTGAATTTCAAAGGCAAATAAATGATTATATCTTTTTGACCACACTTTATTCTAGAACTTTCATGAAAAAAGTATTGAAATATCTTAAAAAATAAAGTTTTTATATGTTTTTCAGTTGAAACAGTAAAAATTTAGAACTTGCTCAGTCCCCCCCCATAAATCTCAAACCAGCAAGTCTATTGAAAAGAAATAAACAGAAATACATTTAGTAATAGCTCAAAAAAAAAGTCCTCATTTCACGATTGAAAGAAACTGAAATTTCGAGTACAGAGTCCCCTTAATTCGGCACTGCACGGGTGCCAGCACCGGAGGCAACACCGATGCAGATGTCAATTCCGGCTCTTCTAACTCAGACTTTTCCACTCTTTCTTTCTCAACATACGAATCCGACTCCTTTCTCAACTTCTCTTATTCATTCTGTTCGTTTCTATGGGGTGCCCCCCCACATTGGGGGTTCCCATATACCCTTTACGACTTTGAAACCATCATATTCGAGATCTAAGGGTTTAATAACATATATAAAGATACCAATATTTTACCATTACACAATTATTTAATACCTCGGCACCGCACTGGAGCCAACACCGGTGCAGTTGTACAACTCCTACTCATCTGAGTCAGACCCATTCTCTACTCTTTCCATCCATATTCATCCTTTATCCTTCTTCCTTCCTCATTTGGCCTCTGTTTTGCACTATGTGCTTTTTTTCAGTTGGAACCCCCTCCGTGGGGGTTCCTAGACACCCTATAAGGCTTATAGCCATCATATTCGACATCTCCGGGGTCAATAACATATATAAGGATACTAATATTGTTGTTATACGAATGTTTATTAGCTCGGCACCGCATAGGCTCCAGCACGGGTGCCGATGCTAACTCATCAGATTCCGATACCAACTCTTTCTAGAAATTCAACTCTGAATCCTCTCACTAAATTTCAGCCTTTTACGAACATATAGATTTTTAAGGGGGTGTGCACGGGGACGTAACCACGTCTTAGACAAGGTTACGTCACAATCTAACCCCCCTCCAAATTTTAATCCGATATGATAACTCTAACCACTGTAGATATATATCGGAACCAGAGGCTGAGCCGGAGCCGGAGCATAAAAATCGATTTCCTTCGAATATATATATATATATATATATATATATATATATATATATATATATATATATATATATATATAGAATATATACAATATGTATATAATATATATATATATATATATATATAATATATATATATATATATATATATTATATATATATATATATATATATATATATATATATATATATATTTAGGGAGTCGGAGCCGAAGTCGGAACGGTGCGGAGTCGGAGATGGAGTCGGAGTCGGAATGCGTAAAAAATGATTCCTTACAGGAATCGATTTCGGCTCAGAAGCGATTTCCTTCGGGAATTCTTCGTAATATAATAATAACAATAATAATAATATAATAATAATAAATAATAATAATATAATAATAATATAATAAATAATAATAATAATAATAATAATTATAATAATAATAATAATAATAATAATAATAATAATAATAATAATAATAATAATAATAATAATAATAATAATAATAATAATAATAATAATAATATTATTATTAATATAATAATAATAATAATAATATATATTATAATAATATATATAATAATAATAATAATAATAATAAAAATAATAAATAATAATAATAATAATAATAATATATAATAATAATA
>JABUQX010013135.1:0-30082 GCA_015478945.1 Trachelipus rathkii | reverse complement strand
AAAATGAGTCTAATAGGATTTTTTATGCTTACATTTTGTTTTAATTTACATTTAATTTTATATATATACTATAAAACTATAATATAATATCACACATAATCAATACATATATATATAATAAACATATGTAATAATATATAATAAGAATAATCAATAATTAGTTAATAAATTATACTTTTTTTGCAAACTGCATAGAATTATAATATATTTATACATATATTATATAATAGATAATCATTTTAATAATATACATATATTCTAGTCCCCGAAATACGTTGTCTATTTTTTAAGTTTATTTAAAAGAAAAGTAGTATATTTGCCTCATTTCTTTGCTCCATGGACAGTTATACTATCGTTATATATCCATCCCACCACCTGCAAGAGTCCCGAGAGCAAATACATCCTCAAGAGCAAGTTTGGCGTAACCTGCCAATTTAGACTATAATTTGTTGACCGATATTGTTACAACAGTTATTGAAAAGGCACAACGTTACACGTAACTTTTTTAAACGAAGTTTTAAAGCCATATAGAGATCGAACAATTTTTATACTTTAGTTTTGATGGCTATCATTATTAGCCGCTTCTGTTTACTTTCGCCTGATATATTTATATATATATATATCAGTTACTACAACTAGTATCAATGTATGGTATAATATGGATTAACTTCTATTTATATATAATATATATTAATATATTATATATATATCTGAGAATTAAATCGTAAAGATAGTTCCATAATTTGAAGGGTAATAATAATCAATATAATATAATAATATGCGATAATAAAAATGAATATTAATCAAATATTTCAATTAGCATCAAATTTACTGTGAGGAAATACAAAACAAAATAATTAGGATCCATTATAGAAGCCTTTGTATATTCAAGTTTCGCTCCAAAGTGTTGTAGGATCCAAAATAGCCGGAGGTCACGCCACTTCCTGTCTGGAACCTTTTTTGTAGGGAGGATCTTGTAGTTTTCACTTCTTCTTTTTTACAAAGGAAAGAAGCGAATTTGAGAACCTATTGCATTACGCATAATGCTGAATGAGTAATGCTGAATAGGATATTGTGAAAGGATAGAATGAAGAAGCACAGACGCTCGTTAATATATCTGAGAGTATTATTTAGTTTATAGTACACGATGCAGGATTCATAAAATTGATTTCATTAATATATCAGCTGAAGCAAAAACAGTTTTGTTTGTGTTTAATTCGTTTGCCTATTAGAGAGTGTACCTAGTAGATAGAAGTGTAGGATATAGTGTAGGTAACATTTGTTAGAAAGCATCAAAGGGAATTCTCAGACAAATTTTGAGTCACTTTCGATTAGTAGATCAAAATTTTCTTTTTATGGAACCAGAATTATGGTTTATCAGTTCTCATCCATCTATCTGTAATTGACGAGCGGCCTTATACACTCTGTCGGAATTTAACGAGCAGTGCAATGTAATACCTTTACCTCATTCCATAAAGCGCAATGATGGAAGTCGAGAGTCAAACTAACACGTGTTTATATGACTCAGCAATAAATCAATTATATACTTCTTTTTCTACCTCTAAAAAGACTAGCGGTAGAAAGAAAGAGTACTTGATAAGTTCTTTGACTGATTCACCCATGAAGTACGATACTGAAATATATAAATTGTATAAACCCCTGTTCCACACTGTTCCTTCCTATACTCATTATTTGGTGAAAGTTTCCCCCTGGGCTGCTGACCCCTAAGGTTTTGGGTACAGACGGAGCAGAATTTGATTTTGGATGGAACTGGAGCCAGAGCAAGAAAAATTTACTGTTAAAAAGTAAAGGAATTTAGAGACGTAGCCGGAGAAGCGTATCTTAAGATGACGGAGCCGGAGTTGGAGCTGAGGAATTTTAAAATTGTGGTGCCGGAATCAGAACTGAGTATTTTAAAATGATGGAGCCGGAGCCGGATTCGGAGCCATCATAAAGAAATTAATGACTCCGCACAATGGTTTCTCCATTTGTCACTCTGGGGTCACCATTTTATAATAGCTCCCCGCAGCCATTTGTCACTCCGGGGAGTCACCATTTTATACGAATTTTCATTGAAATGAAATTGACTTCAAAATCAAATAAATAGAAATGGCAAACAAAACTAAATATAGAATACATAAAACTCATTATTTCGACTTTTCTATTTTCTATTTAATAAATTTTAATTTTAAATTAATTACTAAAATTAAAAACATATATTTTAATTAAATATTATTTTTATGCAAAACATTTCCTCATTTGTGTTTTTTTTTTAAATGTTTTTAATTTAGCTTTTATTTTCTCATCTAAAAAGAAATATTTTATGTTTTATTTTTAGAAACTAATTTTAATTAGCAAGGATTAATTATTATGCTTTGTGTGGGATCTATATACATTTACTGGCAATATTGCGTGGCTGCTAAAATAGTTAACAAAACTAACAACCTTCTAAATCTCAACTAACATTACTACTAAGGAATTTATACTGAAAACGTAACAAATCACACGTACCAGACAATTGATATTATATAAATATAAGTAAATATAAGTATATATACACTATATACTAGTTACATACATAATACATACTATATAATATATATTATATATATACAGATGTAATAATACTATACTAACTATTTTAATTAACTGTAATTAGAAATATATATAAATTCACTCTGTATTTAATAATTCAACATTGTAGCAGGAAAAAAAAAATATCCCTAAATTTTTCCACCTTTTTCAAAAAAAAGAATATTTCTGAAAAAGAATGAACATATTGAGAATTCAATCCAATACATATCAATATCAATCCATAAAAATCCAATATCAAATTTTCAGAGTGTATATATAGTCGTGGGAGGTACACCTTTTTTATTTAGACTTTTTTGAATAAACTAAAAAAAACAAAAAAAAAACGCAATTTTTCATTTTTAAAAATGTTGGGGTCGGAAATCGACCTTTGCTGGGATCTACCTTCAAAAACAAATAAATTAATAAATAAATAAATAAATAAAATAAGTAAAAATGTTTGTGTAAATCGTTAGGTAGTAAACCCATCTTTGTGTGGTTCTAGTTTCAAATCTTTTCGAAAAAAAAAAACTATGTTTTTGATCAAAAACATAGTTTTTCAAAAAACAAAAATACGAAAGAAATCGAGGTTTTATGAGTCAGAAAAAGCTGCAGTTTGCCTTTTATTCAACAAAGATTGGCTGAAAATTAAGAAAATTATGGACATTTCCTATTTGGGGCTAAAAAACCTCATCAGCAATAATGACCCTGCCCTCCCCTTCCTAAATTGTTTTCGAATTAGAGATAACAATACAATAATATCTCTCTCATGGCAATTATTAAATATACCATTTAAAAAGATTGTATTTCCACAATTTCTACTTTTGTAATGTAGATAACACTATTCGCGAGATTTTGCCATGATCAGTTACTACTATCTAACTGAACACCAACGACCCTCACATTAAAAACCAATTTTGCAATCGAACTCCCTACAACAAAAAGTGTTCGCATTTCTGCTTTGCGTTTGTATCAGACTCCAACTCCTCTATACGAAGTTTAAATATATTGCTGACTATACAATCGACACTCTGATCGCCATGACATTCCTGCATAACAGCCGCATATCCTGAACTCCTAAATATTCACGAGCTCTACCATCTTTTTGTCCTTGATATGTATACACTCGCAGACGACTACTCTTTTTCCGACGATGCCAGATCCACTTGTTTAAGACCTCCTAACATTGGCTATCCGACTCTATCCCACATAGGACTCCGACTTTAGTCCAAACTTCATATATCTATTATCCGATTTAAAACCTAAAATCATTACCAACTCGGACAACACCTATCTAGATTAACAACGATCTCGACCCTTCAACTCCACTCAACACATGGACACAGTTCGATAGGCCCATGTGGCTTTTTACTGTCTTCTTATATTCCTGATGGATCCACTACTTTTCCCTCAAGTCATGATCACAATTTCAAACTCTAACACCCAACTATAGTCACAAGCCCAAGAGTCAAAGACACCCACAACTCCAACTTCATATTGCCTGAATGTTAGTGGATAAGTACCCTTTAGAATAAATCTATCCCACGCACAGAATTTCGTTAATAGGCACTATAACCATTATAACAATTAAGCTTTCACTTTCACCAGTTCACATTTTACATTAATAACCAAAACCTAAGCACCACTTAAAACATTTTTAAGACACGCATTAATGACTATGCAAGCTTACAATCTTACCAACACAGTAATTAATAAGCACAATGAAGCCTAAGTAAGGTCAGATCTCTAGCTAGCGATCCTTTACACCCACACCAGACCACGATGCATTTGAAACATATAACATGTACTTTTCGAAAAAAAGCGCCTTTGATGATGGTTTCCAGGAAAAGCATTTTCTCATGCTCCTCTCTAATTTAAAGCCCAAGCAAAATTTACCCTTTCCTTCTATAAATATCCTCTTCGTAATAATAATTTTGTCTGTATTGAGCATACCGACTTATAAGTTACACTTATTTTCATTAAACATTATTATTCACCATTTCCTTCCGCATTTGTAATGAAGCACACGTTAACAATATATATACTAAGAATAAATCTCTTACAAGATACTAGAACTATATAATATTATATATTTATATTATATATATTTATAATATTATATTATATAATTATATATATATATATATATATATATATTATATATATTATTATTCTATATATATATATATATATATATACTCGTATCAGTATACAGTATTCAAGCTTTTAAAAAGTCAAAAAAGTTTGAAAAATTGATGAAGGAGTGTTAATAACTAACACTATTAACACTATCAACATGTAATCTATACTAAGCTGTAACGATTAGACGCATAGAGCTGAGAGTTTAAGTAGGGGTCTCTAAAACAAGTAAACAATATACAAGAGAATTGTAACAGAGAAAGAAAATACGACCTGCGCGTGGAAGGACGAGTTCGCACGAGCTCTCTCAAGGATGAGGCACGCCTTTAATGAGTTCAAGGAAGAGCAAGTGTTATAGGTAGTGCGATCGCTTAAAAGGAGTGAGACATAATTACGGCAGAAAGGGAACTGAAGAGTGTTTCTTGAAAGGTGGAGTTGGCTTAAAGGGGAAATCTTCCTTGAGGAAAAGTGGAGTTGTTTTTAGAGGTGGAGTGTTTCTGGAACACTGGCGTAAGATGATTTTGTGCTTCAAAACTTAGAACAGACATTAAGAAAAATACGTAAATAGAAAAGTGTAGTTTTTCTTTAAGGCACACACGGTGGCGAGTTGTACAGGTATCAGGTGGCATGTGTAATTCTATGTAATTGAGGTAGAGTTGCTCTCTAAAAGGTGAAGAGTTTTCTTGGAAAGGTGGAGTTGTTCAGAAAAGTGATGTTGCTTGGAAGGGTTGAAGATTGCCTTAAGGTGAAGTATTCCTTTTAAAAGTGGAGTTTGTTTCCCAAGAAGTGGAAATGTTACCATGAATGGTACATTGATCAAAGGTGAAGAGTTCTTGTGAAAACGTGGCAGTTGTTCAGAGATGGAATGTTTCTTGGCAATGGTAGAGTTGCACAAAATCTTTTCTTGTAAAGGTGGAGTTGTTCAAATGTTTGCAATAGTTTCCTTGGAAAGGTGTAAGTTGTTCAGAATGTTGAAAGTTTCTTGAAAGGGTGGTAGTTGATCAGAATGTTTGAAGTTTCTTGGAAAGGTAATAGTGCTTAAAGGTGAAGTGTTTCTTGACCACATGTGTGGACGTTGCCAATAGCTGGTGGAAGTGCACTATAGAACGTCGTTTTACTGTCATATGGCGACTTGTTCGCAATTGTTTTATCATCTAGGATTGTGTAGAAAATCAAGAAATTTCTTTGATAAATATAAAATATTTAATAATATACTAATATATATACTACTTCATACCGACGATATATAGCATAGAAGAGGGTGATATTATGATATAATATACTAGGTTTAGTATGTTTGCACAACAATCAAATATCTAACACAATGCATCATTATATATTATTATAAAATGACTGTGCTAGACAATAACCTAATATCTAGTAATAATGATATTATGACTTATAATACCTAATACCATATAACGTATAATTTATACAATAATATAATGAACATGTTAAAAAAAATGTATTTTACTCTAATATTTATATAATTACATATTCACTATATGATATAGTGAAAAGTATATTAACACGATCTGTAATTTTGGACTTATTGATTTAAATTATAATATTTCATAACTATATATATAGTATAATATATATATATATATATTATAATTTAATTACAAATGAAACTTATTATTTAAAGTTTAAGGAATGCCACACGACTACGTGTCATACTTTCCGTTTTTTTTTGTTTTGTTTTTTTTTAATTGTGAAGATAATGAGCATCGTTTTAAATTATCGTTTTTTTTGTAGAATTGGTTTTTTTCTTGTTTTTTAAATTTTATTTTTTTATTGATAAATTCTTTTTCTTCTTTTTTTTTTTTTTACTTTTTCCCTTTTTTGAAAATGAAATTTTTTTTTTAACTCTTTGGAATTAATTGAAAAAAAAAAAATTTTTAAAAAGAAGATTATTTTTTCGTTTTATTTAAAAAAAAAAATTTGTCTGAGTAATTTTTTTTTTTTGTTTGTTCTGTTCGTTTCAATTTTATTTTTAATTAAATTTTTAGAAAAAAATGTTAAATTACATTTTATTAATATTTAATTTCTCAAATCTGATTTACTTAACCACACACACACATACACACACACACCACACACACATATATATAATATCTATATTATATATATATATATATATATAATTATATATATATATTATAATATATATATATAGTATATATCAAATATAATATCATATATAACTATATAAATAATATAAAAATTATATTAATATTATATATGTGGCTAAAGAGACTGTTGTTCATTTGTGTACATACAAAAGGAGGCACAAAACGATAATATAGGTTCCTGGCCAAAAACTCATTTGACACCCAAGAGTCCGACTTACTGCTAATAGCTCATCTACTTAAATCATAACACTACTATTGGTATTAAATTTCATACCTGGTTAACAACATCACTCTTCCACCTCTTTCCTATTTTCCTTAATCAATCTATGATCTAGAACTTAAAATAAACTTTCCCAACTTCACGTCATATTGCTCCATGCCCTTATTCCTCGATACTCAACTGTTAATACTTTTTTGTTCAAATTTATTGAGACTATCTTCATCTCTCACTGGTAGAATATACCTATAATGTGGGCCCCACCCCTCGCCCTTTCCCCAACCCAAAGAAGGGGAATATATATAATATTATATAGTCTATAGTATATCTTATATTAATTTACACTATATTATAAAAATATTAAGAACATATAATTATATATTAATATAACATTTTTCATTCTATTTTAAAAATCATTTAATTCTTCAATGAAATTTTAATTAATCTATAATATTATACTCTAAAAACACTAATACTACCTTTCTGAACCCCAGTACCACATAATAAATCAGCAAATAAAAATTTTCTGTAAATCAGTAAAGCTCAGATGCTTGAATCTCATCTGTAATAGTAGATCATATATTCGCATGGGGTGCTAGGTGGCACGTGCCCACGTGCCCCGTGGCCCCCGCCACTTTCCCTTGTCCTGGTCGAAGTCCGCAGGTTTTGAACTATAGCCGTGGCGGTGCGGTGAAGGTGTCGTGTGCCGCTCCTTCTTTCAAGCTGTGCCAGCGAGGTGCCTGGTTACTTCCCAATTTTCTACACGGTGGGTGCTGCCGTTCCGGTGCTCCTTCCAAACCCTGCTACGTAAGATATCGTTCCTTCCAACATTCACATTCACAAGAAACCCCATCTGCAACAAAACAAAAGGAAACGTAATTTTTTTATATTGATATTATCTAAAATAGTAAAATACATGTCATTTAAAACCATAGCCAAATGTATTCTACTTCTTCTCACTAAAATAGATCGTGAACTTCCCTATAAAATAGTGACACCCTGTTAGACAGAAATGGATTTGAGGTTACAAAAAATACTAGTGGTTTGAGTTCTTGGGTTACAACAAATAGCAACACGGTTACGAAGGTTATAAAAAGTAAAAATGACAGTGGTGTTCTCAAAGATTACAAAAATACGCTCAGCGGGTTGGATATCGAAGTTATAATCCATAATCTAGTAACACAGGTAAAGACGGAGGGATTCATTGGAGGCATTCCGTAAGAGGACATTGCGTCATTCCTTTCCATTGCAGGACTTCAAGATGTGAGGGGACCTTGTAAGATAAGGCCAACAGGTAGAAGTATATTGGTTCCGAAAACACAGGAGAATTCGATCATATATCTATTATATATATATATTGTATAGGTATCATTATATATATATATATTATATATATAATATATATATATATTATATAATTATAATAATAATATATATATATATATATATATATATATATTGGCTAAGGTTACCACAAAGGAAAGGAAAAAGTATAGGTTTAATTGTAAAAACTTTATTCTACTCGTGTTTCCTATATATAAGTAGAACGTGAAAAGCAATGTATTTAAAAAAAAAAAAAAAAAACAAGAAAAGTATAATATATACCGACCAACCCCTCTAATAAATTATATACCATATTTGATAAATTTCAACAAAAATTTACGAGACTAAAAAAAAAAAAAAAAAAAAAAAATGTTTCCTCTCCAATGTCAGAAATCGCGACTAAACTGAAAAATTTGAAAGTTCAAGCATTTTCTGGAAATTTTTTTTGGTACTTTTTTTTTGTAGCCATCTTTGTTGGTAAGAATAGAATAGACGAGATAAATAGTTTTTCTTAAGGGTAACTAATAATATATATATATATATATATATATATATTATATATATATATTATATATATATATACTCATAATATTTATATATAATAGATATATAAAATATATATAAATACCTTAAAACAATACACGCCAATGTAGGGGGCTCGAGCCGACGGGAGACAGCCAGAGGGGGGGAACGTTTTCTATACCCCGTAGGGGAGGGGCGGAGGAACGCGTTTCTCCCCCTGCGACATCCCAAATCACCAAGAAGCGGGGGTTCCGAGAGCCCTCCCCGGAGGGGGGGGAAATAGTCCTACCTGTCTTTCCCGGAAGGCCGAGAGAGCCCGACTCCCTGCCATCGGTGCGGTATATATCTGATTCCATTAGTTTAAATATATATATATATATATAAATATCTATATATATATATATATATATATATATATATATTATATATATATATATATATATATATTATATATATATATATATATATATATATATATTATATATAATATATTATATATTATATATATATATGCAATCTTTCAAGTGACGTCACAAAGAATTCTAACAGAAATAATATTTTCGCAATTTTGTAAATTTTTTTCATAATATAGTTCAGCCAGTAGTCCTTAGAAAATAACAATTAATATATTTCGAAGATAAAATAGTGGGTCATTAAGCTTAAAACATTAAAAAAAACATTTTTTTTAACGATTTCATGTGACGTCACAAACTTATTAAAATAAAAACTCAAGAGTGCTAAGAAGCAAAACTAGCAACCCTTACGGAAGAAGAAAAATTAAAAACTTCAGTTTCTATATGAAATTTCTTCCGTTAGAAAGAATATTGACAAAATCAAATGGGAAAGTGGAGAATTTTTTCCGTTTAGAAGAATTTATTGCAACTCATAAACGGTCCAAAAAATAAATAAAAATTTACTAAAGTATAACAAAAAAAATAAATTTGTTTTCTCTCGCAAACCATTAACCGAAAGTGTTGCAAGATCTAAAAGGTACCAACAAAGAACCGCGACAAGCATGCGTTCTCTCGAAGTTAATTATATAAAAAAAAAATTTAAAACACAATTTTTCCATTTTTTTTTTCAAATACATTCCTATTAGTCTATAAAGATAGTAAAATTTTATTCTAAATAAAACTTCTTTCCCAAGTTATGGTGTATATAAATAGTAACTTTTTTTTCGTATATTCATAAAAATATTACTAAAGTGTACGGAAAAAAAAATTCGCTTTTTTTCTCGTGAAACCATTAGAACAATCTGAATCAGCTAAAATGTACCAAAAAGTAGACTACGCGAATTACTTTTTTGATTACTTAAAAAAAAAAATCGCTGTTTGTACTTCTCTTTCCAAAATTGTTTGTTATAACAAAATGATCAGGTTCTACATATTAATAGTAAACTTTTTGTCCTATATAAAGTTTATTTAAAAGTCTAAAGTTTTCACTTCCTTATTGGTTACCATTCACCTATATATAATATATATATGTTATATATATATATATATATATATATATCTATATATATATATATATATATATATATTATATATATATATATATATTATATGATTATATATATATATATATATATACTCCACACTCACACCCAAAAACGGCTGCACACAAAATTTTTAATCCAGTTCTTTTATTTAGAAAATAAGAAAAAAATCTTTCATTGCAATATTTACGTGTCATAAAATCTCTTAATCTTATTAGTTTCTCTAGGATCTTCTAAAATTTTGAATTGTAATTTGATAAGACTTAAAATAGAATCTGCCAAACGAGTGATTTTCTGGTCTGGTTGTGGAGGTTTCGACGCAGTTCGGTCAATATACAAGAATCCTCCTTCGCATGGCTCTCGAGGCTGGGGAACCCTCTTTTGCCATTCTACTTTTCCCATGAACGGTGGCAGGTGTATAACAAATACATTCTGCGATCGACACCACCCAGCATCCATGCGGGAAACATGCTTAGCAATGAATGATGATAATAATTATATATATAATAATCACTACTTATATATATATATATATTATATACTATATTATATATATATATATATATATATATATATATACTTATATATATATATATACATATATATACTCATTACTTCACCTATATATATATACTATATATTATTATTATGTTATGTTTAGGACTCCGTCAGTTTTTGTTTTTTTTTGTTTTTTTCTACATTTGCTAGTATATGATAACAATGAATTTCAAGTGGTGATGGACATGAATTCAAAAGTTCGAACTATTTTAAAATTAATTACCTCTTAACTCACCACTCTCTACTCAACAAATTACAAAAAATGACATATCTCAAAAGGTACGAACGCTTTACCGCAACACACACTCTTTTCTCGACATCAGCGTATAAAAGCTTATTACAAAAATGTAAAAGCAAAAAAAAAAAAAAAAAAAAAAATTTTTCATAAATTAATATCTCAAAAAGTATGACACTGACAGAAAAACCAATTACATATTTGGAATCAGCGTATAAAGCTTCATTAAAAAATGTAAAAAGAATAAAAAAAATTAAAAAAAAAAAAAATTTAGGGGGCTCGAGCCGACGGGGGGAGAGGGGGGGACGTTTTCCATACCCCGTAGGAGAGGGGCGAAGGAACCCCCGCGACACCCAAATACCAAAGCGGGGGTTCCGGAGAGACCCTCCACGGAGGGGGGGGAAATAGTCTAACCCCCTGTCGTTCCCCGGAAGGCGAGAGACCCCGACCTCCTGCTATCTTGCGGTTTACCCTGGGTATTGCTTTAGCTTTAAAAAAAAAAAAAAAAAATTAAAACTGACGGAGTCGTAAAAGCGTAACTGGTCCTTATATTTTTTTGAATCAATGTTTTTCACCCCTTAAATTGACTTGGATCATATATTAAGGAACTATATAAAAAAAAAAAAAAAAAAAATCAAACTGATTTCGGCTCCCACTTCGACTACTATATACGGTACCTATATAATAATATTCTATATACTTTATATATATATATAATATACCTTAATATATATATATTTCCTATAATATATTATATTATAGTAATTAATAGACTAACCCAGGTATATTATATATATAAATATATTATATATATATCTATATATATAATATATATATATATATTAGTATATTATATTTATATATATACGTATATATATACTATATATCTATACATATACTATAAATATATATATATACCCGTATATATATAGTTATACTATAATATAAATATATATTATATATTATTCTAATACTAATTCAAATACTAAGTATTTTATATAACTATATCATATATAACTGTACTTATATATATACAACAGTATACAACAATCATATTTCTATAGTATATATACATACTATAATATTAATATTAATATATATATTTAAAGAATATACTATATTATATTCTATAAGATATTTATGTATAATTTCTTAGTCAATCTTTAAACTTAAGTGACTTCACTAAATTTTTTTCTTTTTGCTAGTCACCGTCGCCCTTGCCACACAATGTTTTCAAGAGCGCCATTTCTCAGTCTGAGGACGGCTGCAGGCCAAGTGTAACTGACGATGGGGTAAGACTGATCGCGCGAAAATTTAGAACAACTTCGGTCTTTAGACTTATCCGTGGTGTCTTCCCGAATTACCCGAACGCGGCCCTGAGTCATAGCTTGTGTTTGAAAATCAATTAGAAGATGCTTATCTTGATTAAGGTAGTGCTATCTCTAGAAGCAAAGTATCTAACAATTAGGAAGGTAACTTACTAACAATTAAAGGTTTAAATATTAAGAAAACTTTTTGTTACTGGAAAAAGAAATGTATTGTAATGTTCAAGTATATATAATATGTATATATATAATAATTATAACCATATATATATAATATAATATATTATATAAATATTTATATAAACGTATATGATATCGTATATATTACATATATATCTACCAGCGCAACCACAAGCAAGCAGCGACGCCGTGCAGCTGGGGTTTATATCCCTATATTTATATATATATATATATATATATAATAATATATATTATTAACTTTAGTCATTAGAGTCATCACAAAATTTCATTTTATGTGATACAGATAAAATCAACTTCTATTTGATATCATTACTGTCGTCTCTCTCTCTTCTCTCTCTCTTCTCTCTCCTCTCATCTCTCTCTCGTCTCTCTTCTCTCTCTCTCCCTCCTCTCTCTCTTCTCTCTCTCTTTATCATTTTTATTTCTTTAGGTTCCTGTTGGGAGCATAATAAACGTTAGAAAAGAAAACTCATCGCAAACTTCCAATATATACTATATACTATAATATATATAGTATATATCTATATATATATATATATCTATATTATAATATAATATATTATATATATCATATTATTATATATATGTTTTTATGCTGTGTGTAATTGCCATTATCTCATGTTTAATAATAAATAATAATATAATAATATTGAAGGGCTCATTAGTTCTTCCCATGGAAATTATTATTGTAATTACTTAATATACTCGGGATATTCATTTCATTATATATATATATATATATATATATATAATAATAATATATACATTATATAGTATATATATATAAGTATATATATATATATAAAGCTATATATATATACTATATATAATATTAAATAATATATATATATATAATACTATATTATAGTTATATAGTTAATATATACGATAATTATAGTTATATATAGTATATTATAAATAGTATATATATATTATTATAATAATATATATATATATGATTACGTACTACATAAAAATATTCCAAGTTTAATTTATTACACATTAAATGTCAATGTAATTAAATAATTTTGCCTTATTTGTAGATATTGAAATGGAAAACAATGCCTGAGAGAGAGAGAGAGAGAGAGAGAGAGAGAGAAGAGAGAGAGAGAGAGAGAGAGAGAGAGAGAGAGCGAGAGAGAGAGAAGAGAGAGAGAGAGAGAGAGAGAGAGTTTTCGTAATGTAATGATCTGCAACGACTTGTATGGAGTCGAGAAAGACGGTAAATGCATTACGGAACAAAGTTGAGTCGTGGCCAAAATGTTCAAAGCAAATGTCATCAAGAACCGAGCTGAATATAAATAATTGTTTTTAGTTCTTGCCTGCAACGGCAATAAAATATATAATACCTTATTTGTTATTAAATAATAATATTAATAATAATAATAATAATAAATATATAATAATAAAATAATAATTATGAATAATAATAATATAATAATAATTAATAATGAATAAATAATATAATTAATGTATAAATCGTAAGAAAATTAGTTGAATATTTTTATAAATAAATCTACGGATTTTGCGAATGGAATTTCAATACGCATAAATTTATCTACGTAGCAAACCAGCTAATAAGATACATTAAAATATTTATTAAATAAAAAATAATAAAATTAAATAATTTTAAATAATAATTAATGTAGAATAGACTGAAGAAATAGATTATAATCTTAGGATATACTAACTACATCATGACCATGGTTTAAGCTACTCGGCAGCTATTTGAGAGCCAAGAGGAACACTCTTTAAAACAGTGGCAAGCTTTATTATTATTATTATTATTATTATTATTATATTATTATTATTATTATTATTATTATTATTATTAATTTAATTCTATCTTAGATTAATTTGTAACTGTTTATTATTTAGTAGTATCTTTGACTAGTTTGTAACTGTTTTTATTGTTTATTTAGCGGTAGCTTATAAACTTTTTTATCTTCTAAATCGATCATCATCATCATCATCCAAATCAATCAATCATCATCATCATTATTATTACTGTATTATTATTATTATTATTATTATTATTATTATTATTATTATTATTATTATTATTATTATTATTATTATTATTATTATTATTATTATTATTATTATTATTATTATTTGGCTTTAGGATTCAAGTTGTTAGGTGTTATAGTTTACCTACTTAATGATCTAATATTTTCATAAATGTATTTTTTGTGAAAATGTAAAATGTAAAAAAATTATTTATAAGAAATTACAACGAGGAAAATTTTGTGCTTTACTCTAAACGTTGACCAAAAAATTGCTGATTATAGTTTGTAGTTCTTTAAATTGTGAAAAAAAAAATTTTTTGATTCAATATTTTAGATCTGAAACCATTTAATTTTTTAAACTTTCAACTCTTATAAAAGTTTTAAAATTTAAAATGTTTTTATATTTGAAAAAAAAAAAAAGCAAAAACAAAAAACAAGAAAAAGCGGTTGAACTGAAATCAATTAATCAATGAATCTTGAGGTGAAGATAATATTTTTCTACTAAGCAGAATTTAAAATTTATACCAGCCTTCCTAATAGGAAATAGTTTAATTATTTTATTTCCCTTTCGAAAGGAAATGAAATAATTAAACTATTTATTAATTGGAAATAGTTTAATAAAATAATTAGATTATATCCTAATTGGAAATAGTTTAATTATTTTGTTTCCTTTCGTTAAAAGGAAATAAAATAATTAAACTATTTATTAATTGGTAACAGCTTAATTATTTTAATTTCGTTTTGATGATTGTTTTATCGATATCGGACAATTTTTTTTCTGAGAATGATTGAATAAATTTTTTTTTTAAAATTATAATTTCTTTTATTCTTCTAAATCACTTTTAATATATTTCAAAATACGAACTGGTTTACAGGGATCTTTTAAAGAAACTGGATAAAAAATTAAAACTTGTCAACCATAATTGTTCCATTTGTATGTGAAAGTCCCTTAAAAGGTTTTAAATAAAAAAATAGAAATTTTTAAAAGTTTTGAAATTTTGAAAGTGAATTATGACCTTGAAGTCACTCAATTTTGGATGAAGATTATTAAATTAAGAAACTGACCCTTCTAAGATACATCTTTCGCCACCTCAACGATTTAAATAAGAAAAAACCGTTTATGTGCAGCTTTAATCAAAGAAACAGTTTTAAGGCACATCCAGTACATTTATGAGACATCATTATAACAAAGGATTTTTCGCATCTTCCTTTATTAACACAATTTCAGTGGATCCTATATTCGGAATATAATTTAAAATGACTTTGATCTGGAATATAGATTTTAGAATTTAATCTTCCGAATTTATTTTTGTTTTGCTTTCTCATATCTAATTTTTCTTTAGGACTGCTTTATTGCTTTATTTGCAGTAGATGAGGTGAAAGTTCACTTCTCTTTTCCCGTCAAAAGAAAATCTCGATGTGGTTCAACAAATATTCGAATACTCTAAATGTCGATCATGGTGGAATGGCGTATTGAAGTTTAGTGTCACATTTAATGGAGAATACACACGCACAAAAAATTTCACAACGGAACCGGTTGAGTGAATATTCTCACTCCATCATCGATGGTTGAAGCCAATCTCCATTTACCATATCAGTGGAATCTCCGAACCATGTGAAATTCGAGAATTTTGATATACGTTGTAGAACTCAGGGATTATTAATTTTTATTATAAACTGTCAGTTGTAAATGAAGTGAGAGATGAATGAATAGGTATAGAACTTCTTGGAAAGCGTTTAAAATGGTTCTAAAGATCTCTGTGAAGGTAATAGAAGGCAGAGATACATGTGACTTGAAATCGCGGGTTACACTAGTAAGTTTACTTCTATATTCACAAATTTTATAAACAGCTTGCTGATTTGTCGCGCCTTTTATCTCAGCATTCGAGAGTGAGCCCCTTCATTCTTAAAGAACAAAACGACAAAGTAGCATAAGTTCCTAAAACAAAAAATATAATTTAAAAATTCTATTTCAAATACATAAATTTAAGTAGGGAACCTAGGTACCTATGTTCTCATCTCAAGATACTCTATCACTGGTGATGCAACAGACTTGATACATAAACCCATAACCCAGTTAACACTTTTTTTCTCCGTTTTTGGGGATTATTGAAAAAAATACACAAGGTTAAAATAAGTAAATAGTAAATATGTATAATAGTATCCTTGTAAATAAATGTTGCTCTGGGATTCACTAAATGTAAATTAAATTACTTATCAATATTGACAAACTTTCGTTATTTTTTAGTCCGCTCGGTTTTTAGTTCTCCTAGTCAAAAAGTGCTCGCATTTTCTCTGTTTGGAAATGTGTCGAGTGATGTGAGAGTAGCTTGACCGTTGTTCTACAATTGATAGAGTATTGTTCTGACTCTTCCCTCTCTCTAGCTCATCGAAAATTTAACAGTCGAAGCGAAGGGCGATCTCCCTTCGGCAACGGGGCGACTGTCGCAAGTTGCGACAACTTTAAACCATACTGCCATTTCTTTGCTTGTCTTCGAAAGACTTCAAATATTCTTGCCAATCCAACATTGTTTCAGACTATAAGCAACAGTCCACCTCTAAAACTTTCAATAACTCTCCACCAAAAGCAGAAAAGATGCCCACCGCAAGATAAGAGAGTCACCGTTGTTTGTACAGATCATCTGTCCGGATTAAAGGTTACCCAGAAGACTTTAGCATGGGTTGTATGCCTGCTGTCAATGGGGAACGATAGCTGCCTGCTCTTTATTCGAGACTACATGTCTAATTGTTTTATCTCGCAACCGCTTCCGCATTCGACGCTTGTTTCTACAGATACTAAATCTGAGGAAAGACCAAGTGGAGCCAGTTCTTGTCCCAAGTACTACAAATGACGACTTTTTGTCGCAATTGCCTTTTTCGAAATTATGAAATATTAGAAGTCGCACTGTGTTAGAAAGAACTATGATTGGAAGCTTGATTTGTCATTATTAAAGAAAGCATCACATGCAAAATCGGACATTGAATATCCAGGGCTTTTTCACGTAGTAATATATACAGCACTATAGAACAAATAAACCGAATTCAATGCAGGATTTGTTCTCAAAATATGTGAGCTTAAACTGTAGTTAAAAAGAAAATCTTTTATGAATTTTGTTGAATTGTATGGCAATCCACCGCGCATGGTGAATAAATAGCTCCGGGACATCGAAATTTAATACAAAGTGGAGGAACTTTTCCTAGGAAAATCAGAGTGAGCTCCAGTAACTCTCGATAGTCTTCTCTGAATATATTTTCTGATTTTCGTGTTAACATCTTACGAAGGTTGTTGCATCATCCATGAGTACCTGTAACTCTCCTTGCAGTCGGCTGGCATTACATGGTTCGTATTTGCTCTGATCAATCTTTGGCCAAAAATCCTAAAATCTACCAAATATCTTTACGTTTGGGCCGGACGTTACGCCAAATAATTCGTTGAAAATATCCCCACTTAAAATTTCAAATATATGGTGTTGACATGGTAGCCAAAGCAAATCTTTCTGCAGTTTTTGTTTAAGTAGAACGCAAGCTCCATTCTTCCGCCCTGTATTAGCGGCTGTTGTATCAAATGACATTCCCACGATTTGATCCCGAAGTTTCCAGTCATGAATTGCCTCCGAAACTACTTCTGCAACTTTCTCTCCTCTTCCTTGGTCAACTTTCGGAACTCCTAGAAGTTTTTCTATCTTGTCACCTGAGACTAAAATTGCCACTCGATCTTCCTTCAATGGCCCACCAGAAATATTCGGAAGTAGTTTTCCATCAAAATGAATAACTAAAGGACCCTCACACGAGAATGCGTCTTTTGTGTTTGAGGCATGTTAGTAACAATGCTGCTCACGGAAAGAGGAAGCTTTTCTGCTTCAGAGATATCGTAAGTTTGTGCGACCGCAGGCAGAACATATGCAGCTTTCCTGTTGTTAATGTTAGTCCGATCCAAGGCTGAGGCAAGATTTTCACTAATTACATGCGATGAGCTCGTTTTTGCGAGCTTCTCCGTACCTTTTGATGTTGATGGATCATTATTGGAGTCATCAATTGGATTGTGTTCTCCTTCATCCAAAGAACTTGATAGCTGTGCTGCGCTGTCGCCTTACGTTTCCTTATTTCTTCTCTGTGAAATCGTTCAACTTCTTTCGAGACACTCGATGCTTTTCTTTGTTCCTTCATAACTAAATTTTTGTCTACACCGCCCATAGCGCACATTCGTTCCGACCTTTGGTCGATCAAAAACAATTTATCCTCTTTAATTTTTATTCAAAATCTACTATGGCTTCATTACTACCTTCTCAAAAAGAACATTGATTGACTCCACAAAAGCAACCTCTCTGACATTCTGGGCAGAACCTCCACGTTTCTTATTAACGCATACTTTTGTGTAATTTTCCATTAATGAATTCATCTTCCTGATAAAATTTCTCTCCAATCTAACTGGAATCCCAGCTCTTTTCCAAATATCACAAAGTTTCTGCACGACAGTTTTCAAAGCATCCTTCCGAGACATATTTTCCTTCTTGCGATAATTAAAAAAACTTTTAGGACCTCTAGACTGGTTGGTAGCATTCTTCCAAACAAAATCCTTCAATGATTTGCCGAAATAAGGTGAATAGCAGTTTATAGAGCGGTTTCAGACATGATTGTGCGTTATTTTTACCTAGAAAAGAGAACCAAGAATCAGATATATATATATCATATATAATAATATATTATATATATATATAATAGTATATATATATATATATATATATTATATATATATATATATTATATATATATATACTTATATAAATATATATATAAAGATATATATATTATAACCCGTATATTAATTATATAGGTTGGCCCAAAGGACCTATAGGTTCCTAAAACTTTTCAACCCCAATGATGAGGAGTTCTAAATTATATATCTGATTCTATTTGAAATTTTGATCATGTAAATGTTTTTTCATTGCAAGAGGAACCATTAATATTAAATGACCGCTTAGTGAATAAATTTTTGAAAGTTTGAGTTTTATTACTTAAGCTACTTTACTGAACTACTCTAATTATTATAATATATATTATAATATAAATATTACTATCATGATATATATTATAATATAATAATATATATATATATATATTATATATATTAATATATTAATATATATATATATATACTATATAATATATTATATTATTATATATATATATATATAGACTTTATCAAAGCTTTGAAAAGGTTTCCCCACATACGGCTGATAAAGAAGTTATTGCGATGGAAAAATAAGTGGCATGTAGTAATGTTGGATTAAAGTGATGTGATTGTTTGGTAATTATAATAGAGATATACGTGTCTGATGCTCCAGACTAAATGGCAATGTCCACCATGCGCGATAGTTTAAGGAGTGCGTAGAATAAACCACCACGGGTTTCAGTCCCCGCCTGTGCCCGAGTAAACTATTGCTTTACCTCATCGAACCTATATTAATTATCTTAGTCAGTACTTTAAATGTGAAGGTCTTCTTAAGTTGCAGATGATACGAAAGTGCTACCGCAGTTAATAGGAATAGTGAAGATTGATATATAAGATTAAATTGATCTTGATAATTACTCTGGTAGGGGCAGATAAGGGCAAATGAGGAATGAATAGAATAAAATAGTAATTGAAGTTTTTAAGGACTGGAAATTTGTGGTTCATCTACATATGAAATGGAAGGGAATTGCTTGAGTCTGTGAATACCAGAAAATAAGTTTAGGTGTTGCAGTCTTGCAAGTATAAGCAGTAATTTAAAAGTAGCTCATCAGTGTTTGGAAGCAAGAAATATAGCTAATCAAAATGTTAGGAATAATAAATTGTAATGATGTCACAAGAGCAAGGAAGTTATAAGAAACTGTATATACCGATACTTAGAGTATTGTGCACAAGTTTGGGCCCCTTATTTTAAAGAAAGAGCTTAGATATGCAAGAGAGAGTGCTATCGTTAATATATATTAGTATTAGAACACAAGGATGATTCTGGGATTGAGAGGTAGAGCTTAATGAGTTAGAGGGCTGAAGAGTTTAGGAGTGTTTTCGTAGGAAGGCGATTTCTCATTGAGGGGATTTGATACAGTCTACATAAAACTTATTTACAATCTTATTTATATAATACAAGAGACCAATAAAATTCTTTCATAGTAGAGCTACAGAAGGTTATATAGACCAGGCGTTCATAGTTAAGGAAAAATTTAAGAAAGAAGCATGCCATTCTTGATGTAAGAAGAAAGCATTCATCGCATATATAGGTTAAAATTTGAAACATGTGATTGCACAGAGAGATGTATGTTGAGTATGACTAGAGTTAGACACATTTAGGAAAGTATGGATAGGTATAATGGTATAATTACGTATGAATTAATAATTGGATAAATTAATTAAGCCAAAATTAGCTGTAGGTTTTTTAGTTACATAATATTTATTAAGGTTAAACTGCAGTGTCACTATAACAGTTATTATTAAGTAATGTAATGTGGTTGAGACGGTTGTACTTAGCATAGTTTTTTTCCTTTTAGTTGTAACTGTGTATACGGTTACGATATGTAAGTGATATATTGTTACAATGACACACAAACGTAGAGATGCTTTGTGGTGTAATATTAACAATTGAGCATTGTTTTAACACTTTGCATGTAATATAATAATATGTAAGTTATTTGACAAAGCCTCATAGGGTGCTTTTTAGATATTGCGATGAAACATGGCGAAAACGTCAATAGGCTCTACTATGCTATAGTGTCATTGATAGGCCCATGTGGCTTCTTACTGTCTTTTTATTTCTAGATGGTTTATAAATAGTCTAATGTTTGATCGATGAATTGCCATTGTAGGTCCTGTTTGCGAAGATGTCCTGTGAAGCTCTTTAGGGATAGGATTTTCTAAGTAGACTAATCATTTCTTTCACTAAAGTTGAATATAAAGGGACGGTAAAGCTGGGCTTTATTTTTCGACTTGCGTCATTTCTTCTACTACTTTTCTGCTTCTGTGCATGTGACACCTTTACCCCTAGATCTTTGGCGAGAGAAGGTGAGGTTATGATGAGGCGCTACAGATATATAATACAAAATCTTAATAAAAATATAATTCATCTGAAAAAATGAAATAATAACAATATTTTGAATGTTTATTTTTTTCAAATTTGCTTCAATAATAATCCTTACTGGATAATTTTATAAGATGCCCAGATTTTTTGGAGACATATTCTATAATGGGAGCAACGGCAGAAGTGAGAAACAAATGCCCATTTACTATAAAGACCTGCCACACTGGGCATTTGGGCCAGTGCGATACATCACTATGCTAAGAGAAGACTAAGAATTAAGACCTCTCAAGCTGGCTAGAATAGAAGAGCGTGAGTGGAAATGAAGTGGAAGATAGGGAGAAATGGGCAGGAGAATGAGAGCAGAGGTCGGAGCTGCTGTCATGAGCTAGCTCTCCTGTATAATGAGAAGAGGTATTAAGCAAAGAGAGTTGAGATTTGACACACTATAAAAGAATTAAAGAAAGATAAGAACACAAAAATATCGAACTTAAAGGTGCTTTCTTCCGTACTCTATGGATTAACCCCAATAACTTGTACCTTGTAAAACAAAATAAAACAAAACTGGCAAAGAAAAAATTAGCGAGAATTTTAAAAAAGTTTGAATATGCTTAAGTAAATATATATATATATGATATAGTATAAATGAAGGTAATATATAGACCTCCATATATATATACAATAAGTAAATCATAAATATAAGAATAAATAATAATAGGAAGGGTAGTGCATAATATATAATAGTATAGGTGAGTAAAAAGGATAATAGTATATATATAGGTATGGCATTTACATTTTATACCAATTTATTTCATAATAATAAATTGTATATAAAACAAGAAATAAACAATCAGAATATATTTAAGAAAAGTTTTGTATAGCTTTTTCGTATATGAGAAAATACATCAAACTGTGTAGTATATATATATATATACTATACTACAGAGCTATATGACTGATTATGTATATAGCCTCTCCGTAGTAAGTGAGATCACATATTATATATATATATATTTATATATTATCATAATACCGGTAAGTAGTTAAAATAGATGCATAAGAGGACGTTTCCTATGACCTCTACTGTATGACTGTAGCCGCATAGGGAGTATAGAATAGGTAGAAAAAAATAAAAATAAAAAATATATATATAGTAAATATATATATATGATAATTAGATATAAGATCTATAGATAATATAGGGATATTTTTAATTTATGAAAATTTGTTTCAATAATAAATTTCTTCCTTTTATTACCAAATTCAGAAATTGTTTTGCACGAATATGATATTTTTTCATCTATATTATATTAGAATTAATATATAATAAAATAAATATTAATTAAATTGTAAGAAAATAAATTTTTCAGAGGCAATAACATATATAATTAATAATTTTTATATTATAGTATATTTAAATATAGATAATAGTAGAAGTTTATATTTCAAATGGAGTTTTATCTTTAGATTTTATTTTATTATTTATAACTTTACTGTTTATATATATTTTTCATGTTGAGTAAAGTTTCATCTGATAACGTAGATGTGTCAAAAATCATGTTAAGCGCTTATTCGAATATAATAACTGGGCTTAAGCGTAAATTTACATAAAGAGTTACTGATTTAATAGACAATAGGTTCATTCTCTAGATATCAGAAGAATAGACAAGATAATGAGAAAAATAAGAGAAGCATGACAGAGATATTAAGAATATTGATTTTATAGGTTTCTTTTTGGGGCGGTGATATTGTTAAGTAGGATGATGTGAATATATAATTTCATATTTTTGAACTCATAAATTCATGAACTAATTATATAGAGAGGCATTGGGGAGTTCGAGGTTTCTCCGAAGCTGTATTTTGAATTCTAAAAAAACTGTGATATTTTTTTGTTGAGTGGCAAAGTTGAAAGTTCAATATTTGAAAGAAGGAATAGCTTGCGAATGAGCTACATGAGAGCATAAAGGAGAATATGAGCGAGAGGGAGAGTGTGGGTGTAGCATAGGATGTGTATAGTATTGTACTATGTTTACCTTATTGTGAGTGAAAATTTCAGTTGCGGGTGCTTTCAGTAATTGGAGGGTGGGGGGGGGGTTAGCGAAGAGCCCAAACCTCTAATACTACCAATTTCAACTTAGAAACCAAACATAGAGCGAACCGCTATGTAGTGGCAGTAAGTGATGTACATAGAAAGAATAACCGTGGTCCCGTGTGTGGATTACTAAAGTTGTCGTGCAGAGAAAGTTAGAAATTGGGATGATTGTTCCACGTATTAGATAATTTTTTCCACCAGTTAAAATAAAAAAAAAGCCGTACGTGTAATTTACGGGCCGTAAACTAGATGGCCTCCTAGTAGACGTAGCCGTCATTAGTAATTGATATATTGAATTGCATTTACGTATGACCATTATTATTTTCTACGATTTTTAAAGAGTTCACAAGGGGTAAGAGTTCCGCGTTCTAGTTGCGAATATGTTCTGTGAGCGTATATTGGCAACAATTTGATTCTTTGTTGTCCCCTTTATTAACAAAAAGTTTAGGCCGGAAAGTTTCCCGGTGGCAAGAGTCGGCAAATACTAACAGAAGCATATAATCACTCTCTAAACTGTATTGACCTAGCAGTTTAAAATTGAAAATCTTTAAATTATAAATATATATATATTTAGTGTATTTTTAGTAAAGGAAAAAGATAAGGTAGGTTGTGAGGTTTTAAATATGTAGAAAAAAACCTCGACAACCCATTCACCCAATAACATAACCGCACTTAGGGATGACCCTCTCCCTACACAACGCTGTGGCGATGCCTAATAACTATACGTTTTCGTAAAGGAGCAAGGGATTAAGGCAATTTAAAGAGAACCAAATTGTATATATAATATTACGTCTTGTTACCATTGAAAGTTTATAAAACAAAGGGTACGGAGTTTAGGGCATCGCGCGATTTAATGGAGATAGAAAAATTGGAATACCAGCTAAACAAGTGGGGGGCATGAATATGCTTGCTGGAAGAATTAGTGAGAAAAGAAATGGATCAGATATTAAACAGTGTAAGTATGTATTTGGATATGTTCATTAGTTTTGTGCTGGTTTTCTTTAGCACTAAATTATGTCCGATTATCCATAACACTAAATTTCACTATGCTGTACAGAGAATATCTATTGAGCGTAGGTAAAGATGGCACAAAAAAAAACGCCTCCCTATATTATATAGGGTTGTGGTGCCCAAAAAAATTTAATTGATTGTTATTAATAAATTGAATTTTTTGTTCCCTTTATTAAAAAAGAATTATTAGCCGGAAATTTAAGAAATCACAATCTTGCCATATTGACAGGCTTATATTCTCAATACCCGCATCAAATTCGAATTCCCATCCTCAAAAATTCTCGTCCTCAAATTATTGGGCGTAATGAAATTCCAGGCCTCGATTGCAAATAGGAAGAAAGGTCGTAGAACGTGTGAAAATGTTAAAAACTACAGAGGATTGAAATAAAGCCCTCATTAGGAAAAAGATGGGGTAGTGGCCAAGTGGTTAGGGGTGTACTAAGAAATCCAAAAATCTATGTGGGATCGTAGAATAAGTCACATAGGTAAGATTTACAAGGGAATGGAGTACATCAGTAGTAAGGACTACAAGAAGACATTATGTCCTCCTGCAGCCATGCTAATTGGCATCAATGTAAGGGACACAGTGTTTTTGAAGTTATGTGATAAAACAGTCGAAAGAGGCAACATGGCATCTTCAACCTCAGAATCCTAGATAGAATCGAATATCACAGGTGCAAAAGATGGTTTGATATAAAAGATTTTAATGCGCCTAGCCATGAACATGAAGAATCGGTGACACGTAGGCGACCTGTCTAGACCCTCAAATTCGGGATTCCGCGGATCTCAAATAATAGAATATGGAGAATGGGTCGGAATGAAATTCAGGGCATACGATTATGACGATAACGAAGAAAGTCTAAACTGAAATGTTAAAGCTACAGAGGTGGTAACCCTATGGAAATAGGTCGGAGAGTGCGCCGATTTAGAAAGGTAACTTAAAGAAATCGAAAATCGTATATATGATTCTGTAGAATGATCAAAGAGTTTACAAATAGTAACATACGTTTAGTAAGACTAACAAGAGACATTAGTTTCAGCCAGCTTAGGTCATACAGTTTTGAAGTAATAATAAACAGGGCACATGGGCATCTTCAACCTTGTCAGGAAATTCTGAAAAAAAATCCAAATGGATTGAAAGATTTTTAATCGGCCCATGAACATGAAAATGGTACAACGTAGCGACTTCTAACCCTCAAATTCGGAATTCCCATCCTCAAATTATAGGGCGGAATGAAATTCCAGGCCTCGATTGCAAATAGAAAGAAAGTCTTAACTGAAAATGTTAAAACTACTGAAAATGTAAACGATGGAAATGGTCGGGAAGATATGCCATGAGTGGGTTTGCAAAAAGAAATCAAAAATCATATATTCCAGAGATTGTAGCTGATATGGGATCCAAAAATAAAGATAAATGCAACATAGTAAGAAATACAATAAACTATATAATTTTAACTTGCTTGGTCATACAGGTTTTGAAAATATAAGCCTGTCAAGGATATAGACAATTGCTATTCACCGGGAAAATTGTCCGGCCTTAATATAAAGAATCGTTTGTTAATAAATTGGAACAAAAAGATCAAATTGCTAGACCAAAACGCATGAAGAAAAATCGCACTACAAGCGGAACGTTATACCTTGTGAATTTTAAAAATTCGTAGGAAAAAAAATAATGGTCATGTCAACAGTAAATGCGAAATTTCAATATATCAATTAGTATATGACCTTACTGTAAGGAGCATGCTGAGTTTCGGGTCTTATGTAAATTCCAGGTGGACTATCTTTCTCTCCATTTCTTGGTGGAAAGAAGTGTTCTAAGGGGAACAGATGCAATTTAAGGATGTTTGGCACGAGGAACCGAGTAAAAGTAAAGGAAACATTGTCCTTTTGGTGTCATCACGCGTGTTAGGACGGGCAAAGGGGGTGCCGTTGTTAGCGGTTTTCTGGAGAATTAATTGAAACTATTGGCCAGGAACCCCTGCCCTACCAACCGCAGAACTAATTAAGAAGTACCTAAGGACCCTACAACTGCTTTTAGTTTTACGATATCTCAATTGTTCCTGAGTTATTGAAGTTTTCAGTTTCCCCCCCAAAAAAAAACAAATGATTTGATTTCTCTTCTAGTGTGGGTGCGCACCCAGTCACAGAGTAGTGCTGGGCCTTCCAACTCTAAATATCAACTTACTTTTATATGCGCCTCCATAGTTTTTTTTTAAATGATGATGAAAAAAATTTTTAAAAAATCCCAAAATTGCCTTTTTTTTGGTCTAGGTGGAAATTGGTGTTTTTGAGGCTTGTTTTCTTGCTACCAGCTGAAAGCAACATAATGAAATTGCAGGCAGTTTGGTTTTTCTCCGAAGGATGGTGTTAAATTCACAAAGATCTCCTATCTTCAATTTGAGGAAACAACCATTTTTTATATTCGCCCTTCGTATATTGGTTTTAAAAAAGTTCGTGAATTTAACATTTTTATTCCTTGAATTCTCGTACGTTGTACCGTTTTCATGTTCATGGCCGATAAATTTTCTCAACCATTGGATTTTTTCAGATTTCTGAGGTTGAAGATTTTTCATTCAAGTGTGCCAACTAGATTGCGGCATTTTTCATTAAAGTGTGCCAACTATATTGCGGCATTTTTCATTCAAGTGTGCCAACTAGATTGCGGCATTTTTCATTCAAGTGTGCCAACTAGATTGCGGCATTTTTCATTCAAGTGTGCCAAGGAGATAGCGGCATTTTTCATTCAAGTGTGCCAACTAGATATCGGCATTTTTCATTTAAGTGTGCCAACTAGATTGCGACATTAAAGAAAACTTTCTATGGTGTTAGAGAAATTCATATTCAAATTCAAAACTGTAAGACCTAGCAGGATAAATTACTGTGGTCCTTATTACGTAGTACTACTTATAACTCTGGTTATTCTAAGTATGAAAGATTGTGGTTTCTTTAGCACTAAATATGCCATTTCCAACCTATATCCATATGCTTACAATATCTATGCGTATGGTGATGGCACAAAAAACGTTCGCTTTATTATATGGGTTTGTGCCAAATTTTTAAATTGATGTGCCCTTTAGAAATTGATGTTCCCTTTATGTTCCCTCCTTCTATCTTTCTCTGTTCTGTTTCTGTTCTGTCGGCTCCTCGTTCCGAGTCTCGGTCATAGTCGGTGGAAAACTTGTGTGCCTTGTTCTCGGAGCGGCAGGCAGGCAGAGTGGAGTTATTTGGAGTGGCGGCGGCAGCAGTGCAGCAGGGGCCTGGCTAGGTTTGGCTCCCTCCTTCTATCTTTCTCTGTTCTGTTTCTGTTCTGTCGGCTCCTCGTTCCGAGTCTCGGTCATAGTCGGTGGAAAACTTGTGCGCCTTATTCTCGTACGTTGTACCGTTTTCATGTTCATGGCCGATAAATTTTCTCAACCATTGGAGTTTTTCAGATTTCTGAGGTTAAAGATGCCATGTTGCCCTGTTTATATATTCAAAACTGTAAGACCTAGCAGGTTGAAATTATAAATTACTGTGGTCCTTATTATGTTGTACTACTAGTATTTCTTTGGTTATTCTAAGTATGATAGATTGTGATTTCTTTAACACTAAATTGGCCATTTCTAAACTATATCCATATGCTTTCAATCTCTATGCTTAAGGTGATGGCACAAAAACGTTCCCTTTATTATATGGGTTTGTGCCAAAAATTTAAATTGATGTGCCCTTTAGAAACTTGAATTTTTTGTTCCCTTTATGTTCCCTCCTTATGTCTTTCTCTGTTTTATTTCTGTTCTGTCGGCTCCTCGTTCCGAGTCTCGGTCATAGTCGGTGGAAAACTTGTACGCTTTGTTCTCGGAGCGGCAGGCAACCAGAGTGGAGTTAGTTGGAGTGGTGGCGGCAGCAGAGCAGCAGGGGGCTGGCTGGCTAGGCTTGGCTCATTCCTTCTATCTTTCTCTGTTCTGTTTCTGTTCTGTCGGCTCCTCGTTCCGAGTCTCGGCCATAGTCTGTGGAAAACTTGTGCGCTTTGTTCTCTTAGCAGCAGGCAGGAAGATTGGAGTTAGTTGGAGTGGCGGCGGCAGCAGTGCAGCAGGGGCCTGGCTAGGCTTGGCTCCCTCCTTCTATCTTTCTCTGTTCTGTTTCTGTTCTGTCGGCTCCTCGTTCCCGGTGGAAGATGCCATACTGACAGGCTTATATTTTAAAACCTGTATGACCTAGCAAGTTAAAATTGAAAAATCTTTAATTATGAAACTATTTTTTTTAAGTAAATGAAAAAGTGTATTTTAAATTTTAGAAAAATCACTCCAACTACAATAACAATAACCTCACTTGAGGGATACCCTCTCCCTAAACGCAGCGATGCCTAAACTATACTTTTCTTGAGCAAATTAACAATTTAAAAATTTATATATAAATATTAAACATTACATTTAAATATTAAAACGGTACGGGTTGGGCATCGCTGCTTTAATGGGAGATAATACCAGCTAAACAAGCTGGGGTGATTGTATGCTGCTGGAAGAATTATGGAGAAAGTGGATCAAATATAAAATGTAAGTATTATTTTTTATTTCATTAGTTTTGTGGTTTCTTTAGCACTAAATTAGCCATTTCCAACCTATATTTATCTTATCCTCTAGCTGTTACCGTTTTCAAATTAATGCTCGACATGTCGCGCTCATTCCACCAGGGTGTAGTGTGCCCTCCTTCTATCTTTCTCTGTTATGTTTCTGTTCTGTCGGCTCCTTGTTCCGAGTTTCGGTCATAGTCGGTGGAAAACTTACGTGCCTTGTTCTCGGAGCGGCAGGCAGGCAGAGTGGTTAGTTGGAGTGGCGGCGGCAGCAGGGGGCTGGCTGGCTAGGCTTGGCTCCCTCCTTCTATCTTTCTCTGTTCTGTTTCTGTTTCTGTTCTGTCGGCTCCTCGTTCCGAGTCTCGGCCATAGTCGGTGGAAAACTTGCTTACAATAACTATGTGTATGGTGATGGTACAAAAAACGTTCCCTTTATTAAATGGGTTTGTGCCAAGTCATCTAGAATTAGTCCTAGAAATTTGATTTTTTTCTCCCTGTTATTAACAAGTTAATTTAGCGGTCTTTTAAATTCCAAAAGTGAAGATTGCCATAAATTATTGAACAGGCTTATATTTTCAAAACTAGTTTGACCAACAAGTGAAATACCAGTATGTGTAGTCCTTGCATACGTATGTAATCTTCCTC
>JABUQX010013134.1:0-17286 GCA_015478945.1 Trachelipus rathkii | reverse complement strand
AAAATAGAGAGAGATATATATATATATATATATATATATATATATATATATATATATATATATATAATTATAAATAATTATTATATATATAATATATATTGAAATATAATATATATATATAATATATATATATATATATATACAAAGGTGGGCATTAACGCGTTAAAGCGTTAATCCGTTAAATAACTCGTTAATTTTTTCGTTAACTTTTAACGCTTTCGTTAATTTCGGAAAAAAAGTAACGGACTATTAACCGAGTTAAAATTTTCCCTACATCCGTTAATCGTTACCTTAATTTACGTGTTTATAAAAAAACATTTTCTTATCAGATTTTAAATATAATTAGATTTGATTTCGATAACAAACTTTTTTTTTCCAAATTTCCTAAACCGCTCCTCTCAATGGTCAAATGTTGTTTAATTCTTAAAGGTTATTATCCGTTTAGAAATGTTTGAACGTTTTCTTATTGCTGTAATTCTCATTCTTATTGGTTCGCTGAAGAAAAAAGAGATAGTGACTGTTTCCCGTTCAAGAGTCATTAACTTTTTTCGTTAGTTACTTGAACTTGCCTTCTTTTGCGACTAGTGACAAAATATAAGACACTAGGCCTCATAAGCCGTTGTAATTTAATAAAAATTATACAAATATTTGTATTAAAATTCCTAAGTTGACATATCCTATTATTTTTACAATAATATAATACTCGGGTGTCCGTAAAAGAATGTCCCAGTTCAATTCTTTATTATAACAGCGTAATATACAATATCAACAGAATATCATACATCAAAGGGAGGTCATTGAACAGAGTTTTTCCTACTATGTTCAATTGTGGCCCCCTTCGTTATAAGGGGATACAATCAGCCGATTAATCCAATTCCCCAAACATTGTTAACAGATTCGGAGGTAATGGAAGGAACGGGCATGTACAATCTGGCGCATTCACTCTGGCTATCATTGGGCAGCCCCATAAGAAAAAAAATCGCAGGGCTTTAAATCCGGGACCGGGGGGGGGGGCCAAATATATATAGATCTTTGTCGTCTGGACCATTTTGGCCAACCCAACGATCTGGGGGTAAGTCGTTCAACCACGCTCGCACTATGGGACTCCAATGTGGAGGGGCTGCCATATAATGCCATATAAAGTTTACCGCTTCATCCTCTAATAATTGTGGAAAGAGCATTTGTTTTAACATATCGAGATAGGCGACCCCTGTTACGGTTGCTTCTGCGAAAAAGAAAGGTCCGTAGACCTGGCGTCGGGATATGGCGGGCGCAGAGAAAAAGTTAACCTTTGGGGAATCACGTTCGTGTTCTACAAGTTCATGCGGATTTTCAGACCCCAAGATACGAAAATTATGGGCATTCACCTTACCCCTGAGATGAAAGGTGGACTCATCGCTAAACACTACACGATCTAGAAGGTCATCGTCTCGACCTAGCACTGCACAGGCAAAGGTAAACCTTAGAGCATAGTCGTCGGGCTTTAAAGCATGTACAAACTGCAACCGGTATGCACGCATGTGTAAATGTTTCCTTAACACCTTCCACACCGTCATTTTTGGCACCTTCAGTTCTTGACTTGCTCTCCGAACGGCCCTGATACGGTCCACATCCTGTACAGTCACTTTGGGCCGTTCTGTACTTTTGCCTTTACAAAGACATCCATTAGTTTGCAAATTGCCTATACCATAGGCGAATGTTTTTTGCCACATGGAGGATCAACATTGAAACCGTAAACGATACGCACGTTGAATCGTAATTACAGATTCCCACTTAGCAAATTGTGGACACAGAGAAGCTTTAACGCTCAGGACTCGCCATTGTCAGTTATGTGGCGCCACGCACTAGAAGAAGACTACAATCTGAAATGCGCGCAATGCGCGTATGTCGACCTAATCAGGAACCGTTCTGGCGCGTGGCATATTCGAAACTAATGCAAACTTACTCTTCACTTTGATGTATATGATATGATATGGATATTGTATATTATGTTGTTATAATAAAGCATTGAAACTGGGACATTCTTTTACGGACACCCGGTATTGAGTATTAATTAATAAGGTATTTACGCTTTGGAATTATTCTTCGGCAAGCGGCAAAAGCATCTGCTTCTAGGTCAAAGCTAAATTAATTTGGTCTGATAAGCCTTAATTCATTATTAATATTGTTTCAGGAAATTATTAAATAAAGAAAATTAACAATAATTATTACTATTCCGACATATTGTGAAGACGGTTAACCGTTGACGATTAACGTTAACTTTCCGCTAATTCTTTAAACCGATAAACCCCGCCTTTATATGAATTAACGTCGTAATCATTTTTGTTAACGATTCAAAAATTAACGACGTTAACTTCTCATTAACGGTGCCCACCTTTGGTATATATATATATTATAATTATATATTATATATTATATAATATATATATATATATATATATATATATATATATATATATAATATATTATATATATTATATATTATATATATATATATTATATAATCTAATCCAGAACTGACCATATATATATATATCGGAATAAAGGTGTATATACAATATATATACACACTTTCTTCAGAACAAAATCAAACGCAATTCTTACTCTCAAAATCGATCAAGAACGTTCTTATAAAATGGAATAATAGCACGTAGCAATACCTCAGTTCGCTCACCAAACCAAAGTAAAATTACATGTCTCAATCTGTATGCATATTTCCGCCCTTACTTCCGCACTCGCCTCTTCCTTTCCGAAAGAGAATTCAGTCATTCTGACGCTATACAAGCAACCAGTTCTGAAAGTGGACGAGTGAAATAAAAGTGATTTCTGATTGGGTAGTTACGCATATAATAATATATATATATATATATATATTATATTATATATATATTATAATATATATAAAAATATATATATATATATATATATTATATATATATAATATATATATATATATATATATATATATATATATATATATATATATATATAATATATATATATATATATTAAAATATATATATATTAATATATCTATATATATTGCTTTGAATGAAAGATCTCTGCTTTAGTCAGAAATAAGAAAAGACTAGTTATCTTTCTCTGTGATTTTTTAATATATATATAATACATACCCTTTATGTATATATATACGATACATTTTAATATGTATATATATGGTATATAAAATATATATATATATTATATAATATAATATAATATATATATATACACACATTCTTTTCTATATATATATAGATATGCGTATTACGATATATATATATAATATATATATATATATATATATATATATATATATATATATATATATATATATATATATATATATAATATATATATATATATATATTTTATATATATATATATATATATATATACTTTTTTCACACAGTTATTTTTTACTCACTTTATGTGATGAAATATTTTGGTCGGAGACAAATTAGAGAGCGGAGCCCTCTCATTTATATCTAACCTCGAGGGACAAAAGCTGATGAGGTAAAAAGCTTTATGTTTTATAATTTTATTAATAAATAAAGATTATGGTATTCATGATAAATAAAAATGTTAATTATCTAAGAAAGTTACCTAAATATAAAGTTATTTAAATGTTATATGAGTGTAATCTAAAGCATGCAAACAAAGTGTTTTAACTGTTTGGAATCAACACATGCAGCAAATATTATTGAATGTTATAATTTAATATCTAAATAGAGTACCTATTCGTACCCTATTAATTCAATACTTTAATTAATCAAAGCGTTTTTATTACAGCGTAAATTGTTAATTTATGTAATATTATTCCTAATTTTCCTTATCAACTTTTGTAGGTTTTTTAGTATTGGTACTATAGTTGAATCACTGCGACATCGCATAATAAAATTGGATCTTAACCACGAGTCTTAATCCACCTCATTGCAAAGTCAAATCAAGCACAGAGAAAAAAAATTTGACAAGTAGCGGCCCATTGCGAGGATTCGACGGAACTTCTCACGAGTCAGAAATTGCAGGCCAATGATTCACTCTAAATCCAATAAAACCTCACTCGGCGTCCCCGAAAAACCCCTTCAGGAGAAGGGTAGGATTCACAGTAAGAAAACTTCATAATGAAGGACCTAATCTTTAATCAGATGACCTCATCAGAGCTCTCATTCGATTAAATTTTATATATATAAATATATAATATATATATATATATATATATATATATATATATATATATATATATATATATATATATATATATATATATATATATATATATATATAATATATATATTATATTATATATATATATTAATATTTATATATATATATATACATGAATCAATTAACTATAACTAAAATTACGTCCCGGGACATCTAGAAATACTGGCCAGTAATAATATAAACAAAGAAAAAAAAAAAATAATTTTATTATTATTATTATTATTATTATTATTATTATTATTATTATTATTATTATTATTATCGTAAATTACCCTACATTATATGCCATATGTTAATTTTAAGGTGATAATTTACATAATAAGTAATTGCTGCTTATGTCTAAGTAATTATAAGAAAAGTTTGATGGTGATGAGATAGTGTGATAATAATAATCAAGCTTCATATAAAAAATAGTGGATAGTAATAATCAAAAAAATTTTTTTTGATAAAATTTGCATTCAAATTCTCTACTCCTTTAACTCTTAACTATAAAATCTCTCTTTATTCCTTCTAAAACCCTTTACATTAAATATATATATATATATATATATATATATATATATATATATATATATATATATATATATATATATATATATATATATATATATATATATATATATATATATATATATATAATTAATAAATATATATAATAATATATATATATATATAATATATATATATATATATATATATATATGATTGTGTGTGTGTGCGCCAGAAGCACATATAACAATAAAACTATTCAAGGAAGGGAGAGAAAGTTACAGAAGAGAGAAGAGAAGGAGAACGAATTTGCACCCTTAAGTGCCCCACACTAAACACTTGAAGCACGCACAGACGCCAGGATCGCGCACCGCCACGCACCTCGGCCACTAGCACACACACGCGTCATTGTGACTCAAACACACTCACTTCTCATTGTTCTTACCTTCACTCTTTCTCCGCTAGACTCTCATAGCAAAATGGCGTCTTCTAGAGCCTCACAAAAAAATTGATAAAACTTTTTTTTTTTATGCTAATTCCTGTTGGGATTTTAATTTTAAGGAAAATTGATTCGTACTCACATTTCATTTACAATGAAAATTGTTAAATGAAAACCATTGTAATTTTGTAAAAATTAACAATATATATATATATATATATATATATATATATATATATATATATATATATATTATATATATATATATATATATATATATATATATATATATATATATATATATATATATATATATATATATATATATATCGGCGGAAGTAACCGTCACTACCCTATATATATATATATATATATATATATATATTATATAAAAAAAATATAAAAATATATATAATATATATATATATATATATATATATATATATATATATATATCGGCGGAAGTAACCGTCACTACCCTATATATATATATTTTTGGAATCAGCAGGACCAGGCGAAGGTCCACTCCAAGGTCCTGGGAGCACCAGACCAGTTTGAAGATATATATATATATATACAGGCGAGTTGAATTTTCAGATAGTTTTTTTTTTAATGAATTCGATTCAACATTCATCCCTGATGAGATATAGAGTAAATTCATCGAGGAAAAGTCATAAGTAGTAGCAAATAACTACGGTCGGTAAGAAAAAAAAAACTTCGCAATTTTTTTTTTTATTTTTGCAAGCAATTCTATATTTTATACAATTTTTAATGAATATTCAGTCATTAGATAGTTTTATAAATATATTATATATATATATATATATATATATATATATATATATATATATATATATATATATATATATATATATATATATATTATATATATATATATATATATATATATATATATATATATATATATATATATATATATATATATATATTAAGGTGTTGCGGTAAACCTAATAGTGCTTAATATCGTATATAACGACCGCGTTGCATGTTTTAAGTGACCGCGTTAGAGATATTTCGTTCCATTTTCGTGATTAATCTTAAGTAGTAAGGATGGCAGATGGACTAGATCCGAACCATAGGGAGAATGAAGATGCAAATGAAGAGCTGGAGAGAGATAATGAAAATCTCGAGTTGAATGAAGGAGACAACGCCCAAGGACAAGGACAAGAAGGTCAAGGGGGGGGTAGCGATGTGCTCGTTGCCCAGGGAGGCTCACTTCCCCAAGGGACCCCTCCAGCACCAGTTCCAAATCCGAGAGTCGGCCAAAATCCTGAACACACTCTTCTAAGGCAAACCCCCCTAGGGATTAGAGAGGAAGTACCTCCAAGGAGAGAGGACCATCCCCCATACTACCTGAAGACTGCCACAGTGGACAGCACACTGGATTCGCAATTGATGCCTATTACCGCACAAGGTGCCATTAAGAAGAAGAGCCGAGTAAACTGGGGTGCCACAGACCCTCAGACACCGAACCCCAATGGAGATAAATGGGAAGGTAAAGAAATAACCGTAGATGCTCTACAAGGGTTAGAAGACCCATTATTGAATCCTGAACAGTTCAGGAGACCAGTTCTTCCACCTGCTGGGCACAGCATGGCTGCACAGCCACCGCACCAACCCCTAGGAGGGACAACAGGGCACAGCATGGCTGCACAGCCACCGCACCAACCCCTAGGAGGGACAACAGGGCACAGCATGGCTGCACAGCCACCGCACCAACCCCTAGGAGGCGAACAAACACAGGGAACAACCACCCAAATGTATGCCCCCAGCAGGACAGGAACAAACAACGTATTATGGTGGCCAACCACTGGGTGGCCCCCCCCTCCATCTTTTTCCACACAGTGGTTTTCAGACAGGTATTCCACCAGATAACTCTATGCCTTAACCAGTCGGTATTCTTATTTCCCGGAATTGTGGAATGGATATCATTAAATATTTGCCTCAAACACCAAGGAAAAGTTCCCAGGTTCTTACCAAGCCCAAAAATCTATTTTACAACCTGCTTCTGCCTGAGGTGCCAGAAGCCCTAAAAACTTTATTGGTAAAAGTTTTAAAGACCAAACTCTGGACACGGGCATTCCAGTATGATGAGTATTGTTGTTTCATTAAAATTGGAAAAGCTTTCAATGCTTTAGGCACATTAACAGGCAAAGAAAACAAAGATTACTTTTGCCAGTCAGCCATATACAAATTTCAGATTTAGATAGTGAAGCAGGCATTATTTGGGCTCCATGATTCCCGTTTTCTCCGATTTAAAAGATTTAAGAAATTTATTTTGGCCCAGTAAAGTCCTACTGTACAAAAACCGGAAGATTAGAAGAAATGTTTTCGAATTTTGGGTGGACTTTGTGGAATATAAAAGAGGGAAAGAACAGCTTTTTACAGATTTCATAGTAGGATTAAAGAGTAAGCTTAGAAAGTATCAGAGTAGGATGTATGACCTCGATAACGGAGGCAAATGGTTTAAATTCTAAAACATGATAAAGGAATGAATCATTGGTAAAAAATTCATGAGAAACATCATTCCAGAAGCGCCAGGGATAGTTGGAAAAAAGATTAGAGGCAAAAAATATGGCAAAACCTTTTGATATGGAAATAAGTGTAAACTGAAATGTAGAACAAAATTGTGTCAAATTCGGGAAAGGTGCTTTATTGAAAATGGATAACAAGGGGAGACAACCCGGAACTACCGCCACCAACCAAAAAGTGTTTCATGGCCCCGAACGAACGGGAAAGATAGGCAAGGAAGTCCAAGGAGTTACAAAACTGCTTACAAAGGAGAAATGAAAGGGGAGGGGGTCTGTCCACCAAACCAGATATGAGGATAAAGAGAACGAGGAAGAAGAAGAGATCAACTAATGTTTTCCGGAGGAAAAAAGACAGATGAGGCAAGAACAGAGCAAACTCCACGAAAAAACAGAGGAATAATTAGAGGAGTGACCGAACAAGAATTGAAAGAAAACCATGTTTGTTTTTCATGTGAGGTTATCGGACACTCGTCGAGAGCCTGTCGCTGGGGATTGCCATATTGCCGGGTATGCCAAGCTTATCATAAAAGGGGCTCGCAACCCAGGTGCAGAGATGCTCCTTCATGGAACCCTCCTTCCGGAGGAAAAACCAAAGTTCATTTCCATTAACAAAACCATGCCCAAGTCGATTAATGGACAAAGGGCCGGTGAAAAGCCCAGAAACCCCGAGCGTTTCACTTACAAGGAACAGGCGAGGCCCCAGGAATCCTTCACGAAGAAGAAAGAAGGATACAAGCCCCTCCGGTGAGAAAAGGAACACCAGAGTTTATGTGGCAGAAGGCCAGCGAAGAGACTCTGAGTTAAGCGAAGAAGAAGAAGAGGAAGATAAGTCCCTAGATAGAGAGCCCTTCCTCACCCTCTCCGAGGAAAGAACGGACAGAGAAAATTTTCGGATGGGGGCAAAGGCTGGAAAACAGTAAGAAGAAAAAATAAGAAAGGATATGATAAGTGGGTATTAAATGAAGAGAAAGATAAAAAAGTTGCCCAAACATTTTTTCAGGAAAGTGTTGAAAAACCATACAAACTGGGGACACCCATTTCTATTTGCCAATGTCCATCTTTGCGCTCCTCAATAGGTTAGTAAGCGAGGCTCGCCGGGCATGCGTTTTATTAGATGTAGTAGTATATCCCTCCGTTAACACCCAACGGTTAAAAGGAGTTAGAAAAAGGAAGGAACTTCAAAGTAACCGCTCCGGAAAACCGTTCCTGTGGGCAAGGGCGATAAACAACCCCAACTTAAGTTAAGAAGGAGAGGTGCAGCTTGTAACCTCCCGCATGCCACGAAAAAATATTACCTCCCACTACTTCCAAGTAAAGCAGGTACAGGGGAAACCCAGTTGGTCCATGCTTGTTGGGGAACAACATTTTATCTAATTTTACCCATCAACTTTGGGAAACTATGGTTTCGTTCAAAAAATGTCTATCCACAAGAAAAAAAAGAGATAAGATATGACCAGGTCTTTTGCCCCAAGTATGGTTAATCTATTTAAATCCGGAGGAACCGCTCAGATGGGAGTCTTAGACAAGTAAAAGACTCCCCTCTGCCCAGAAAAGATCCGCCCAAGCCATCGGTGCCTAGGGGGAAAAAATCTTGTAGATATTCTAAGCATTTTAGGGATTCCAATCGAACTTTAAGACACTTAGACCAAACTGAAACAACCAGTTGCCGAAACCAAATCTTTTTTCCACAGGGAAAGGCGGACAACCGCTGTCAGTCGACCCCAGCAAACATGGTGCGCACGGGTTCCCCTTCCACTGCAAAGGAAGGCAGGACAGTCAGTCAATCCCAACCGCGTCGAGAACGGTTATTTCCCACAGGAAGAAGAAGCAACTTTGTCAGTAACGCACCCAAACAGGCCCTCCGCGCCTCAGGGAAATAAAAGAAGTTCTGCATCGTACGGTACCGCTCGAGCCCAGCTGAATCGAGAGATAAGGAGAACGGAGCCAGAAGAGGAAGAAATCCTAGCCTCCCCTCCTCCTCACAGTCCTGCGCCCAGAGGAGCCAAGCCAAAACATAAGCACACTTCTACTAAAAAAGAAAGTTCGACTAAATCGGAGAATTACAGGGCTTCAACGAACCCGACCCTAACCAAATTGAACATTTTTAATGATCGATGAGATATTTGTAATCGGATTTTGAAAAGGTTGATGTGAAGACACTATGACTGCCAAGCAAAACCCTATGGGTACAATTAAAGGTTAGACCTGAGGGACTTTCAAGATTGGATTTTTGAACTTGGAGCGAAAGTGTATGCATGACCCCAGCTTCTCCTCCAGAGGACCACTGTATATTGCAAACACAGTCAGTCCCATAAGGAATAACAGAAATTGTGCTCAGTTACATAAATTTGAGTGACCAACAATTCCATTTGAAAAAAAGGGATAACTCTAGGTAGCAGTTACCCAACTTAATTAGCCAATTCAGCTGAAAGAAAGCCCCAGGACATAAGTGGACCACAAACGTGTAGTTGTCAAGCCATGTAGCCACATGTGGCTTCCAAAAGGTCTATTCCAAAGACAGAATTAAGGAAAGTGTAACAGAGAAAATCATCGAAAGAAAAAATGCTCAAAAGGAAGGACGCCTAGAAACCAGCATCCTTGAAAAAGCCAGAGTACTTAGGAAGACTTGCTTAATCTTTGATGGAGTTCATGATGTACTAGCGCAACTTTGATGACGATCTGTCCCCAGGTCTTGCCCGGCTTTCAAGAAAGTTAAAAATTTGAACTGACCTCCCTGACGGCTCCTAAAAGTAATCTTCCGTAAACAGTAACAGAGTGACCACATAAGTAAACTACAAGGACCATTCGATGATTTACAACGGGATATGGCAGCGTTGGGAAAAGGATTAATCAAGGCCTGTTTATAAGACCCACATTCTTTCTTTCACTTTACTGGTAGGGCAAAAAAAGACAGGCTTAAAGCCCAGGCGTGCTGCCTGACTACCGCTACCTCCAACTCCATAGTTGTCCAAGCGAACGGTCTATTCCCTCTCCCATCGATAAGAGGAAGATCTTACCGTCACTCGGGGGAAACCACAATTTTTTTTACCTCGATAGGACCTCCTCGACGCAGACCCATGCATTAGAAAATAGAAGGAAGAGAAAAAACCCAAAGGCTTAATGGCGTTTAGACTAGGGAAAAAAGGTTTATTCTGGCCCCACCCGCCTTAACATTTGGCCATTCCCCCGCAACGCCCCATCCTCCTATGCTAGGGCAATGACCATGGGCCTTAAATCACCTTTTAGGACCAGTTGCACAGGTCTATCTTGACGACGTACTAGTGCTAGGAAAGAACGTTACCGAACACTTCGAAAATTTGAGGAAAAATTGTTCTAACTGCTTTTCGAGAAAAACAACTGAGAGTTTAAAACTGTTCCAAGTGCAGAGGGCTTCTTACAAGTCATCAGTTTTTGTATCTAGGGATTTAAGATAGGTAAAAGATGGAATTAAGCCCCTGATTCCTGTGAAAGTCGAAAACAATGAAAAGTTTTCATCCCTTCCGAGAATGTCAGGAGGGACAACAGTCCTTTCTCTGGGGTTTTCTTCTCGTATTTCGCTTCTTTTAATTAAGACAAATTTCGCACAAGTCTCCGGTTTGCACAAAACCCACTGTATGATTTTAGTAAAAAAAAAGAATGTCCCCTTTGTATGGACGAAAAAGCAACAAAGGCATTTGACACTTTGAAAGATAAGTTAGTTCGTACAAACCACAGCTTCACATTCCCGGGATATATTAGCAAAGGAATTCTCCGTGAATACCAGACGGGCGTGGCGGACTACGCGGATTGGAGGGGTGTCTGTTAACCAGCTTACTGAACGAAGGGAAAGAGAAAACCCCCTTTTCTTCGTTCTCTCGGTACTCAGAGGCCAAGTTGAGAAAGAAATTATTGATACGATTAGAAAAAGGAATTGCCCTGGGCCCGGTAGTTGCTTTGCTTGACAAAGTTCCAAAAAAACCACGGTCTTCGGCTATAGGGCTCACCTTATCACTGATAATTCAAGGCCCCTTTTGTTTCCATCTTCCGCAAATAAACAGCAGAACTGGACGGCTAGCAAGATTGGAATTTGTGGTCGTAAAACCAGGTTTCTCTCCCACTATAGGCTATAAAAGGGGTTTAAAACAAAATATCCCGCCGGATTATTTGAGTAGACACCCAGCACTAACGTTTTTGTAATGCAAGCTGTGTTAGAAAACAGAGGTGATTTACCTCGAACAGACTTTGCCCTGAGTAGGGAAACCTTCATAAAAGAACAAGAAAAATGTCCAAGAATAGGAAAATTGGTGAAATGGGTTAAGGAAAAAACCCAAAGACCTATCCCCACATTCTTATTAGAGGTGTCTTATACTACGCCACACAAAGCGATCCTTATGTCATCCAGGTCCCCGATAGTATGATCTACACGGTGATAGACCCCAATTTTGCCATGCATCCGTTAGGGCAGGCGGAATGGAGGGCCATAAGGACAGGAAAAGAGGAGCTGAAGGAAAAAATACGCTTTTTCCCCCCACTTAGCAAAAATTTGGTGAAAGAATATTGCAGCCATTGTGTATCATTGTGCTAGGATAAAGGGGTCACAAACCTCGAACAGCAGAAGATTAAAACCAGGATGGCCTTGCCCTACCACCCACCCTTTTTTTCACGCGTTTCCATGTTGATAGTAATTGGAAAACACTCCCCACTTATTGCTACCGCGAGGTCTTGGGAAGCCAAAATATATATACTAGTTTTTTCCGTTGATGTTTTGACGCGTTACGTCGAACTAGTGCTTGTAAAACTAGGACAAGGCATAAGAGGAATTTGCCCGAGCAACTTGCCAAGGAGAGAGTCAATATGTAGACCACAAGTGGCTCCCCAACTTCTTGTTTGTCCGACCAATGCCCAGGATGTTCAACAAGAACCTAGGTGGTTTAAGGGACTTGTGCAAGGGGCCCTGGAGAATAAAAAAAGGTTAGGAATCATGCCTACAAAGCATCCCCATGAACGGAGTTGTGGAAAGAAATAAATTGCTGATCGAGTCTTTCCCTTACGAACAACTTATGGTCAATTGACAACCACCCAAAGATTGGGAAATAAATATCTGAGTTTCGCCCAACCGCGATAATTCCGCCTTAATAATCGAATCTATCGGTTCATCCCAACATTTCTTTGCCACGGCTACGTAAAAAAGGGTCCTTAAACGAAATGGAAGATTATGTTTCTCCCTTTGTAAATAAGCCAGAAAAAATGAGGTTCATTTCAGATGAGGTGGATGTGCTGATAGAAAGGATCGATAATATAAGAGATTTGGCAAGAGAAAGGTTGGAGAAAGAAAACGACTAAACATTGGAAGCAAACAACAATAAAGAAACAAAGCAAAAAGAGAATTTCAAAAGTCGGAGGACTTGACGTTTTCATCCGGAGGCAGTCAAGAAAGCCTTTCATCATAGTTTCAAAAACTATTGTCCCAAGTAGTTTGAAGGGGCCATATATTGTTACGAGTTTGAGAGGACCAAAACAAAATTTGATTGGTTGATTTCAAGGAGTTCAGGTAAGGAACTTTCCGGTCATGTGGGACAAATGTAAGTAGTTGCCCGCAGAAAAGTTTTGGCAGTACACGGTTTCGACTTTACAAAACGATTGGAAGGTTTTGGAATAGTCCCTCCACGAGGGTTTAAAAAGAGGATTGTAACTCAGAAAGATGGACGAAGAAGAAGAAAAGATGGAAGAGATTGCGGCCCAAAAGGCGAACATGCGAAACGGTTCACGCAAACAGAGGGATGAGGTGGGAAGATATTTGCTCCCTCCACCCGAACCGTCGTCTTCCCGTTATTATTTCCCAACTTCTCCAACCACATCCCAACCCCAGTATGAACAACAACCCCTTCTTTCCAGACCCACCCACAGCCGTCAACTCATGTCGGAATACCATTTTTCGCCGACAGCTCCCCACCCACCGTTCAAACACCCCAGACTAGAAACTTAATTTGGGAAAGCTATTCAAGCCCCCATTCAAAGAACCTATTTCCGTTGGACCAAGAAGATGTAGCGATGAAGTGGTAGAACAAAAGAGACAGAACGGACGAAGTTGTAAGAAAGAAGATATAGCGATATGTAGTCGCCGGAAGAGCAACGTGTTGACAAAAGAATTTATCTTGTTCCCACTCCTAGAATGGACTCCAAGAAACAACCCTCTCACCCCTTCGGGTCAGAGAAGAGAGGTTTAGGGACCCCATCCTTATCACCCATTACAACCAAGAGATTCAGTAGAACACAGGTTAAGAAAAATTACACCAAGGAAGCCACCCGCAAACCGAAGGTGAAAAATATACGGAAGCCCTACCGGCGGAAAATCCCCTTTCCAAGAATTTCCTTTCCCGCGAGGAAAAAATTCTCGCCGAAAAGTCCCCTGAAAGAGAATGGCCAATATAACAAACCCCCCCACTGTTGCTAGAAGTCCCGCCACCCCCCCCCCCCCCAAGAAATCATTTCAGAGGATGGGAACAGAAAACAGGAACCCGTCTTACAGACCACATTAAATTTGTTTTCTTGGCTCCAGGAGATTTCTACTCCAAAGAATTACAAGAAGTTCAACAAGGATAGAGAAGCGGGCTTTTTACAACAAGCAGAGGCGCAAGTGGACAAACCACGAAGGGACTATAAGCGAAAGACTTCTGGTCCAACCTCCGCCTGCTTAAAAATTGGATCTGAATAATAGTTAGAGTGGGTAAGACTTTACTATCTTGCCTGCCCGGCTATTAATTCACATCAATTTTTCTCTATATTCCACTATATCGCGACTAGTTTTTGAAAAGATTTCATAGATTTAAGGAGATGTTCTTCATTCCGAAGATACACTTTAATTTTAAGAAGATACTTTAGATTTTTAATTTTAAAATTGAACACACACATGCCCACCCCGCATCTGTTCATTTTATTAGATTTAGAATTAGGATAAGAAGGGATCGATCAAGGGTTAAAAGTACCATTAGTTTTGGATTAAACTCAAAGATTGAAGAAAAAAAACTTTAATTTTAAGGGATTACAACTTTTAGTTTTAGGACAAAAATCTTATGGTCCACCTAGCTATTTATTAGAAATATTAGCCTGGATTAGAAAAAATTTTTGTTTTTTTTTTATTTAGATGGGATTTAGGATTCAACGATCGTTTTAGCTTAAGTTTCCTTAAGCCTTGCGATTATGGGTATCTAAGGACTGACATTAGTCTTCTATTGAGTCATACCCTTCACATTGAATTAGAAACTGCACATTCATTTTTATATTTCTGAGTATTTTTTGTTATTTATGTTTTATGCTACAAAACTTTTAAAGAATACGTTTCACTCCAAAGGAGGGGGGACAGGCGCGATTTTTTTTAAACAAAAAATACTAGAAAAAAGTTAAAATGGAAATTTTTTCCTAAAATAAAATAAAAAAAAAAATATAATTTAAGAAATAAATCTGAAATGATAGTAAGTAAGTAACTAAAGCAATTAATCTGAAATAATTAGGAAGTTGAAAGTAATCCGAATTATTAAATAAGCATTTCAAGAAAATAAAAGAATATAAAATCATTAAGTAGTAAATAGCTTCTAAATGTAAGAATTTTACTAACAACTTTATAGCTAAACGCAAACAATTTGCTTAATTAATTACTAAGTTCCAATTTAAAAATTTAATTATCATTTGATTAGGCGACCTTGAAATTATTCTGAAAACAAATATTTCAATACGATTAAAATATTTCAGAAATGGAATTCGGGAAAATGATCTTGTTTCTACTCACCATCCTAACGACATGTCAAAGTATCATAGTAAAAGAAAATGAAGAAACAAAGAGATTCTGCCTGGTTTGGTTTTATATCGCACCGGTGAAGTAAGTTTTATAGAAGGATATTTAGATCTAATCGTTTCATTAGAATGTCCCTCAGACGTAAAAGAAACTGTCATCAAAACAACCAAGCTAGTGAACAACATCAAAGGATTTTCATTTCTTACCCCCAACGTTCGGAGCCACATTTCTGAATGTTTTCAATTCAACAAACAAAAAGGCTCACCCAATGGGAATTTAAAACTAATGACCATTCGAAGTAAAAAGTTCTTAGGCCAGAAAATTAAATGAAAATTAAGTGAGTAACCTTGGATCTCAGCACGATCAAGAAAGAAACGAGCTGCTTTTGTGAGTTCGGAGGAGACGTCCTTAACATTCTTTTTGGTACGGCTACAGATAAGCAAGTAAAGCTCCCTTAGGAAAAAAATTAACATCTTAGGAAACTACGCTTCTACATCAAACCTACTTATCATTACCGAACTAAAAGAGCAATTAAAGGCAAATTTACTCGCACGTTAATAAAACCTTTAGGGATAGCCTTTAACGAAAGTTAATGAATTTTCCAGATTCAAAGTTCTAACCTACGCATAACATTATAAAACCAATGGAAGTAATTCAGGGCATTTAGTAAATTTAATTCGAGGCCAAAGCTATTAACCAGTATACACAATATTCACCCAATTTAGGTGTATTAACCGCTTCTTCAAAAACCTCGCTAAAAGGTAACATTAGTAACTCCCAACTTTACTCTTCCCCTATATTCCTTTACCTTTCATTCTAGAAAATGAACAAAGAAAAACTTAAAACTGCATACAGTTAAATAATCCCTAGAGGAACAAAAACATACCAATCCTTTCTTGACTTATTCTTTGGGACTATTCAAATCTGCAGCTAGGCCCTTACGAATTAATTTCAACCTTTTAATACCCTTTCATCTCAGTGGAAGAAATTTCACATTCTTATAAAACTTATAACCCTTTTCCTAACCCATTCTTCCTTTAAACAAAAATCTTCTTGTTCGAGTTATGTACAATGACCCAAACAATTAATTTTCCTTTTGTGAATTATGGGGTTTCAACGGAAAATACACTATCTCAAAGAATCGGGCACATTTCATTCTTTTGTCGACCCCATTTAGGCCAACTAGCCAGTTTGCGGCCCTCAATCCCAAGTTATTTAGGCTTCTATGTGATGATTTTCCAGTCTTGTTGTTTAGCCACTTCATTCCTAATTTACCAAATGAATGTTTTTTCCACACTGCCCTAGTCGCCAGGAGTACAAACCTGTAAAACCCTATACTGGTCCACTCTAGGGACACTTCAACTCTATTTTCTTTTTCAGAAAAAACTAGGGCTTGCATCGCATTGTGAGAAACCCAACTTCCATACAGCATGTCTATGACTATGTCTTTACTATTCCTCATGGATGTGCATGTTATTTTCCTCTAAATTTCATTCAAAAATCCCATCATTCTAGGAAAAAACATCACACTCATCTTTCCTTTGATCTTCACTCTGATCCATGTTTCTGTTTCAATTTTCTATCGCATGTTGCTTTACCTAACATCTCCTCTGTTCTATTTCCTAAGTTTCAAGCTCTGAAGGAAATCCATTGAAACCAAAGACTTAGATCAATTAAATCAATCAATGCACCCTTTCACCCCGTATTTTCCACAAATTAAATTCATCCCATACATCGGAGGAGGAACCTCAGGAACTATCTTCTTCCTTGCGGTTCTTGTCATCGCATACTTTGTTTGGACTAAGAGA
>JABUQX010013133.1:77500-83005 GCA_015478945.1 Trachelipus rathkii | reverse complement strand
CTGGACGCACTGCATATGTGTTCAGCAAATTTCAAATCTCAAAATTCGCAAAACAGAGAAACGGGGTCCCTCAGGGAGCCATCCTGTCTTCATTCCACTTTAACCTCTTTACAGCTGACATTCCTACCCCTAACGTCCCAATTCAAAACTTATAACCCATGCAGATGACATACCCATATCAGACCTCTCAGTACTCATTGCAACAAATCATACTCAGACTTACTTAAATCGTCTAGAAGCTTGGTTATTTTCCAAGAGACTGTCAGCCTCTACTTACAAATCATATTTAACCTTGATCACCACTAACAGAACCAATCATCATTGCGCCCTCAAGTAACTCTAAATAAACTAAACACTAAAATTACTCGGTATAACCTTTGACATCCCCTTCACCTTTACCCCTCAAATTCAAAACATCATAAGCACAGTAAACAGAAAGTTAAATGTCTATGAACTCTATCTCAAAACAGTTTCACAAATGAAACCAACAACGCTGACCAAACTTTTATACAACAATCTCAAGGAACTACAATCAAACTATGGTCAACAGTTCGGTACCTGTCAAGCTTCATACTACCAATTAAATCAAAAACAAAGAATACAAAATACAGTCCATTATAACAATCACGGGTTGTCTGAAAACCACCTCGAATAAACATACACGAGGAAACCAAAATTTTTGCCACATTAGGACATTATAAATTATTGAAAAGAACAACAATTTTATGCTTTAAGGCCGTGCTCGACCTAACCCACTCGTGCCACAATTACTTACATGAATCCAACATATAACCATAAATCACACTATTACATCAGTATAAAATCCCTCCTTTCTCCCGCTGCCCGTCTTACTACTGCGAACTTTTTATCTGAAAATCATCCCATCCTCCTAACAAAGCATCTCTCTCAAAACATATATTCACACATACTTTACACAACAATACTTCAGCAGTCGACCAAAAAATCGCATCATAAATTCCCATAAACCTAAAATATCAGCAACATAAAATACACTCAAAAGAAAGATTTAAATCTCACTATCTAGATTGAGATCCGGGAATCACCCCAAACTCCCGGAGGACAGACATAAGTTTTGACTCGAAGAAGCTACATTGATGCAGATGACTAATAGAGGCTGACAGAGTTGATCAACTTCTTTTATGGTACACCGCCAACTATTCAATAAAGAACAACTTATCATATTTCCAACCTGAAAGACCTGTGGCTCCACCCAGTGGAAGTTGCTATGTATCTAGTGATGACAAGAACTCCTCAAATAAGGGGAGCAGAAAGGCTATATATATATATATATATATATATATATATATATATATATATATATATATATATATATATATATATAATATACTATAATAATATATATATATATTATATATATATATATATATAAATATATATATATATAATATATATATATATATTAAACTATATATATATATATATATTATATATAATATATTATATATATATATATATATAATATATAATATATAATTATTATATATATATATATATATATATAGTATATAATATATATATATAATATATATATATATATATATATCTCAAACGGTAGAGACGGAGTCGCATGGCAAGGTCCTGGGTTCGAGTTCTAGTTCGGATACTAAGTAGAAATTACCTAGAAGTTCTCCTCTTTGAATAGGGCTACGCCCGGGAGGTGTGAACTTTAATATATATATATATATATATATATATATATATATATATATATACATATAGATATATATATATCATATATATTATAATATTCCAGAAATTTCTCTTTTTTTAAATTATTTTATTAATTTAATTTAATATATATTCAAATAAATTAATTTACACATTTCAATACATATTATAACAAATTATTTGAAGATGTACCTATTATGAAGAATATTTCAGAATGTTACTATATATTTAATTTACATATGCATATTTCAATGGCATTTTTCGTTATTTTTAAAATTTTAGAAGCAAAAGTTCCATATAACTCAATAGTTAAGTTTATAATTTTTAAAAATTTTATTTTGCTAACTATTGATTATTTCATATTTATTTTAATTTAATTATTTTTAAAGTATATTTTATATATTTAACTCTAAACATTTTTAGCTACAAGAGGTAGAGTCCTATTTATTAAAATAGCAGATATGGATTTTGCAAGACTTTTTAATTCACCACTTAAGCCACTAGCAGATCTTGATCCTGTTGTAGATATACATTAATAGTGACGTATCGAGCTCCTGAAACTTCTTTTAGACTCAATCACTGAAAGCTAAGCAACCTCTAATTCACCCCACATATATATATATTTATTTATTATAAATATTAATAGATATTTAAAAAATTTTATATTGTTTCATCTACAATATTAAATAGGAATATATATTTCAAAGTGTAAGAATATTTTTATATAATAAATATATTAAATATAATATATATATATATAATATATATTATATATATATATTATATATAATATAATATAATATTTATATATAATATATAATATATATATATATATATATAGTTTATTTCTACTGAATCTCTATCCCACAAAATTTTCGGGTTCATTACCTACCACAGTAGGGTCTTTGATCAGGGAAATTGTGTTACATGAATTTCCTAACCAAGTTAATTAATGTACAAAGATTATGTAAGTTTGATAGCAGCCCTTCTTCGACTTCACTCATTTAGAAATTCTAGTCACAGTGGACGTGGTTTCGAATCCATAGAGCCGACTTTTCTTATTGCTAGGAGCACGAGAGAAGAAAGGTTAATTTTATGAGTTATAATTGATTATTGTTGTTTTAATGTTTTGGCATGTTTTAGCGTTTGTGGATATTTGAGATTAGATTAATTCACTATGCCCTAAACTGCAATCACATATTCCAGAAAATCTTCAACTAAGAAATATTTTTGTCTTTACAAATAGCCAAAGCAGAATCAAGATTCGAACTCTCGCTTTCGCGAGAGGTAAATTAGGATGCAAGAGACTCGACTTTATCCATTGAGCTAGTATATATATATATATATATATATATATATATATATATATATATATATATATATATAGAAACAAATATATATATATATATATTTAATATATATAGTATATATATATATATATATAATATATATATATATATATTATATATATTATATATATAATATATATATATTATATATATATATATATATATATATATATATAATAATATTTATATATATATATTATATATATATATATATATATATATATATATATATATATATATATATATATATATATATATATATATATAGTAGCTCAATGGATAAAGTCGAGTCTCTTGCATCCTAATTTACCTCTCGCGAAAGCGAGAGTTCGAATCTTGATTCTGCTTCGGCTATTTGTAAAGACAAATATATATATATATATATATATATATATATATATATATATATATATATATATATATATATATATATATATATATATAAAAAATTTATAAAAAATAAATTTAAATAACAAATATTATATATAAATATATTGACCAAATCAACTTGTGAAAAAGACCATATAATTTCAAAAAATTAACTTTTCTTACATATATATAAAAGTCCATGTAATTTAAAAGAATAATTTCACCTACAAATACATAAATAAATTCTATTTCAATAGTTTAAATTTATTTAAAGTATAAAATAATATTGCCGCCTAAATGGTGTTGTGGTAGAGTGGTTTGCTCTTGTCACCGAAGTTCGGGTCCGAACTCGAGTAAGGACCTTTGTGTGACTAAGGTGCCTGGGCAATGCCACTCTTGTGTGATACCACGTAAAAGATTCTTTTGAATTAATTTTAATTTTATATATATTTTTTTTTACAGAATATCACCACTCACGGGTAGAAGGGACTGAAAAAAATAAATATCTAAAGATTTTTCAGGCTGCTTCATTGTATATATAGAGTTTTTGCAGAAAAATCAAATTATTTAAATCAACTGATTTTTTAAGGGATTTTTTTTATTATTCAAAAGATACAGTTTAATTTGATTTTTTTTATTTACTTTACTTTTTAGGCAAATTCTTTTTTTTTTATAAAATACTAATTAATCCCAATTGTAACCTAATTGATAATAAGAATATTTTATTTATATCATAACCAAATTAACAAATAAAGTTTTAAATCACTTTTAAAAAAGAAATAAATAAAATTAGAGCACTCAGAAATTATACAGCATATATATGATTTAAATAACATTTAAACTAAATATCAATTATATTTATCAAACTTATTATTAATTATTTAATAATTATTACTATTTATTAATTTTAAAAAAAATAATAATTAAATAAAAAAAAAATTTAAAAAAAAAGTAATGAAAAAAATCACAATAAAATAAATATCATAAAAGTAAAAAAAAAAACTCAGAAAATCAAAAATTGGTCTATATATATATAAAAAAAAAATAAAAATAAATTCCACAACCCTATATATATATATATATATATATATATATATATATATATATATATATATATATATATATATATATATAATATATATATATATATATATATATATATATATATATATATATAGTAGAACTTACTTGCTATAGGTCAGTACAGATTCCAAAATTATTTGAAAGAATTTTGTCGCTTTATTTTTATTTTTTATGTAGAATATTTTTGTATCATTTATATAAACCTTTTAATGCTAAAATAAATATAATTTTTTTTATTTTTTAAATTTATAATATGAATGAAACTCATTTAACAAATCTTTATCGTTCAATCTAAAAATTTTAAGTTTTTATATCAATTTTTTGCATGAAGTATATTTTAGTAGTTTCCCATTTGATTTTTCGTTACCTCAAAAATAACACTTTGAAAAAAAAATAAATACAAAAGAGGGACACTAGTCGTAACGTTACGCGAAATATAATTTGCAGGTTGCAAATTATATATCGCGTGACGTTACGAATCTGAAAAAATACAAAAAAATCAAAAAAATCAAAAAAATCACAAATTGATTTTTTTAAAAAAAATCAAAAAAATCACCAAAATTGCCATCCCTGGCTAGTTTCCCATTTGATTTTTCGTTACCTCAAAAATAACACTTTGAAAAAAAAATAAATACAAAAGAGGGAAACTAGTGTAAACGTTGAGAAATTAATGAATTTTTCGTTCAATTATTGTTAGTAAAATTTCACATAAACAAAAATAGTTTGTTAAAATAATTGAGCTGTTAAAAAATAAAAAACTTACAATAAATTAAATATCCACTTCTGAGATTCGAACTCTCTACCTTTGAATCAAGAATACAATACTCATAACCATTACGCTATGCAAACCCACGGTATTTGCCATATATATATATATATATATATATATATATATATATATATATATATATATATATATATAATATATATATATATATATATATATATATATATATATATATATATATATATATATATATATATATATATATAT
>JABUQX010013133.1:67500-72500 GCA_015478945.1 Trachelipus rathkii | reverse complement strand
ATATATATAAGATAGAGAGAGAGAGAGAGAGAGAGAGAGAGAGAGAACGTACTTGCTATAGGTCAATACAGATTCCAAAATTATTTGAAAGAATTTTGTCCTTTATTTTTATTTTTTATGTAGAATATTTTTGTAACATTTATATAAAACATTTTTAATGTTAAAAATAAATATAATTTTTCTTATTTTTTAAATTTATAATATGAATGAAACTCATTTAACGAATCTTTATCGTTCAATCTAAAAATTTTAAATTTTTATATCAATTTTTTGCATGACGTATATTTTAGTAGTTTCCCATTTGATTTTCGTTACCTCCAAAAATAACACTTTGAAAAAAATAAATGCAAAGAGGAAACTAGTGTAAACGTTGAAATTAATGAATTTTGAGTTCAATTATTGTTAGTAAAATTTCACATAAACAAAAATAGTTTGTTAAAATAATTGAGCTGTTAAAAAATAAAAAAAAATTACAATAAATTAATATCAACTTCTGAGATTCGAACTCTCTACCTTTGAATCCAAGAATACAATACTCATAACCATTACGCTTTGCAAACCCACGGTATATGCCATATATATATATATATATATATATATATATATATATATATATATATATATATATATATATATATATTATATATATATATATATATATATATATATATATATATATATATATATATATATATATATATATATATATATATATTTATTATTTCATTCATTTCAAATAATTACAATAAATCTTGGTAGCTCAACTATATTCCATAAATACTGTAAATTCCGCTCCCCCTCAATAGTTTTAGCTTAAACATCACACAAAACATTAAAAAGGATTAAACAAAAATGCCATTCCATAAAACAATACTCCTGACTATCGACATTAGTGAATATTTCATCACAGTACCCAAAACACAACCTCATTCAAAAAATTCTAAACTCACCTTTTAATAACAATTACATAAAATGACTATCTAATTTCTTATCTGGACGCACTGCATATGTGTTCAGCAAATTTCAAATCTCAAAATTCGGAAAACAGAGAAACAGGGGTCCCTCAGGCAGCCATCCTGTCTTCCTTCGACTTTAACCTTATTACAGCCCCACGACATTCCTACCCCCTAACGTCCCAATTCAAAACTTACATAACCCATGCAGATGACATACCCATATCAGACCTCACTCAGTACTCATTGCAACAAATCATACTCCAGACTTACCTAAATCGTCTAGAAGCTTGATTTATTTTCCAAGAGACTGTCAGCCTCTACTTACAAATCATCGCTCACAGTGATCACCATAGCGACGCTAATCAACCGCCTCAAGTAACGCTATGATGCACTTGAGGCGAAAATTACTCAGTATAGCCTTTGACATCCCTTCACCTTTACCCCTCAAATTCAAAACATCATAAGCACAGTAAACAGGAAGTTAAATGTCTATGAACTCTATCTCAAAAGCAGTTTCATAAATGAAACAACAACGCTGACAACTACATACAAACAATTCTCAAGAACTACAATCAACTATGGATCAACAGTTCGGTACCCTCAAGCTTCATCTACCAATAGAATCCAAAAATACAAAAGAATACAAGCTGATCAATATAACAATCACGGGTTGTCTGAAAACCACCTCAATTAAACATTTACACGAGGAAACAAAATTTTTGCCAATCAGGATCATTTAAATATGACAAGAACACAATTCTATGCTAAGGCTCGACCCGACCCTCGTGCCACAATTACCTACATAGAATCAACATATAACCATAAAGATCACACTATACATCGTATGAAATCCCCTCCCTCTCCCTGCCCTCTACTAATGCGAACTTTTTAGAATCATCCCACTCCTCCTAACAAAGCAACTCTCTCATAACATATTCACACATACTTTACACTACAATACTTGAGCAGTCGACCAAAAAATCGCATCATAAATTCCCATAAACCTAAAATGTCAGCAACATAAAATACACTCAAAGAAAGATATAAAGCTCACTATCTAGATTGAGATCCGGGAATCACCCCAAACTCCCGGAGGACAGACATAGGTTTTGACTCAGAAAAGCTACATTGAATTACCAGATGACTAATAGAGGCTGACAGAGTTGATCAACTTCTTTTATGGTACACCGCCAAGCTTCTCAATAAAGAACAACTTATCATATTTCCAACCTGAAAACCTGTGGCTCCACCCAGTGGAAGTTGCTATGTATCTAGAGATGACAAGAAACTCCTCAAATAAGTGAAGCTGAAAGGATATATATATATATATATATATATATATATATATATATATATATATATATATATATATATATATATATATATATATATATATATATATATATATATATTATATATATATATATATATATATATATATATATATATATATATATATATATATAACTATATATATATATATATATATATATATATATATATATATATATATATATATATTATATATATATATATATATATATATATATATATATATATATATATATATATATATATATATATATATATATATATATATATATATATATGTCTCAAACGATAGAGAGACAGAGACGCATGGCAAGGTCCTGGGTTCGGAAAATCTTTATTTATTAATATTCCTCCGCGTTGAACAGCAGACAATAAGAGGAAATAACTTTCACTGTTAAAATATATATATATATATATATATATATATATATATATATATATATATATATATATTCTGAAATTTCGCTTTTTTTAAATTTATTTTTTATTTATTTAATATATTTCAAAAATATTAATTCACATTTCATACATGATATAATATTATTTGATGTACCTATTTGAAGAATATTTCAGATATGTTCTATTATTTTATATTTCATATGATATTTCAATGCATTTTTCGTTATTTTTAAAATATATATCATCCAAAATTTCCATATATTTTAACACTTAGTTTATATTTTAAATTTTATTTTGTTAATATGATATTTCAATAATTTATTTATTTACTTTTTAAAAGTATAATTTTGTTATTTGAATCTAAATTTCATTTTTAACACAAAGTTTAAGTCCCCTTGTATTTAAAACTTAGCAAAATATAAGAGAAGACTTTTAATTCAAACATTAGAAATAAAAAAAATGGTAATCATGAAAAATGAAAATATAAAAATAATTTGAGTTATAGATGAATATCAAACCTAATTAAGACTCAACCACTGAAAGCTAAGCAACCTCTAATTCACACACACACACATATATATATATATATATATATATATATATATATATATATATATATATATATATATATATATATATTTATTTACACCGAAATCTCTATCCCACAAATTTTTGGGGTTCATTACCTACCACAGTAGGGTCTTTGATCAGGGAAATTGTGTTACATGAATTTCCTAACCAAGTTAATTAAGGTACAAAGATTATCTAAGTTTGATAGCAAGCCCTTCTTCGACTTCACTCATTTAGAAATTCTAGTCACAGTGGACGTGGTTTCCAGTCCAGATGAGCACGGACTTTCCAATGCGAGAAGCATGAGAAGAGTGATTTGTATGTGAACAGACTGTTCTGTTGTATGTGTTGGCTATGTTTTTAGTGATGTGTGGGTATTGAGATTAGTGTAATTCACTATGCCGTAAACTGTAATTAAATATTACAGAAAATCTCCTACTAACTACAAATTTTTTGTGCCCGTTCACGTAGCCGAACGAGGATCGATTCGAGCTCTCGCTTTCCTTGAAGGTAAATTAAGAGACTGGATTTTATCTATTGAGGCTACTATATATATATATATATATATATATATATATATATATATATATATATATATATATATATATATATATATATATATATATATATATATATATATATATATATATATATATATATATATATATATATATATATATATATATATATATATATATATATATATATATATATATATATATATATATATATATATATATATATATATATATATATATATATATATATATATATATATATATATATATATATATATATATATATATATATATATATATATATATATATATATATATATATATATATATATATATATATATATATATATATTTAGTAATTTTTTTTATGGTGAAAGTTATTTACATTTTAGTCTTTTCCACTGAAATCGATAGTTCGTCCACCCAATAATTATAAATAATAAAAGAGAATGAGGAACCCGAATATTTTCCATTTTAAATTTGAACTTAAAAGGTGTATCTTTGTTCTCGTAATTAAAGCATTTTCATTAACCACTTATTGTGTCATAGAAAGAAAATGGTTTTATGAAGACTTTGTGTTTACAAACCATTGTGTAATGAAAGTTAAATAAGGCTAACCCCAAAAATTTTACAATAGAACTTTGACCACCTAGCATTCCATATCTAAAATGGTATAACACAAAGGGTTATATAGAATAGTTTTCATTATCATTAACTTTTATGACAAGTAAATCGTTTTCGTAACAAATATACTTATTAAAAATTTGGAGGTAAGTTAGATAAATTTTGCACATTACAGATTTAATTTATTTCTAAAGGTTACAACAAATATTCAAAATGGCTACAACGTTCCTTAACGCAAAATATAGGGCACCGGATAAAAATTCTTTTTAATATCTTGGAGCACCCTTTGATTATGGGTAGCCACGTTGGTCGTTTCTGTTGTTCATTTCCTCAGTTCTTGCATGGTTTAAATTTGTGATGCGTATAACAGTTTCTCAAAATAACCCCATCAAAAAATGTCTAGAAATTTAGATTTCGTGACCGCTGTGGTCACTGGATGGTTTCTCCCCTTCCAATCCAGCGATTTCGTTAATGTGTGTGTTAAGTTACCATCTCAGTACTAGTTCATATTGTTGAGAAGATCCTTCGCGCAGCAGCCACAACCCACAACTCTCGGCGTGTTTCTAGAGATACGATATCTAGTAAGGTATGCAAGTCGTTT
>JABUQX010013133.1:47500-55000 GCA_015478945.1 Trachelipus rathkii | reverse complement strand
TAATAATAATAATTAATTATTATTATTATAATTATTATTAATATTATTATTATTATTATTATTATTATTATTATTATTATTATTATTATTATTATTATTATTATTATTATTATTATTATTATTATTATTATTATTATTATTATTATTATTATTATTATTATTATTATTATTGTTATTATTATTATTATTATTATTATCATTATTATTATTATCTATTATTATTATTATTATTATTATTATTATTATTATTATTATTATTATTATTATTATTATTATTATTATTATTATTATTATTATTATTATTATTTCTTTAGCCGGTTTTAGAATCAGTATCGTTATTCGTGAAAGCTGTTATTTTGGTTATCAGAAAGCACCGAATCTAGCAAATAATAGCTTCTTTTCAGGTATTAGATCAATTATTCTAAATGCTTCTACAGGTCTTTGTACAAAATTTAAACAGAATTATTATGTATTATTTGGATAAATTATTTTCCTTGTGTAATATTTTTAAATTATTCTTTATTTTTTGTTTAAATATTTTCCTATGAATTTGATTGGAAATCAATTTTACTTTTGTCTTGAATAACAATATTTACTTTACGTTTCATAAAGGAATTATTCTTTGGACGAAAATTTACTTCAGAGAGTAAATCAGCGGATCGCAAAATCTATTATATATATATATATATATATATATATATATATATATATATATATATATATATATATATATATATATATATATATATATATATATATATATATATATATATATATATATATATATATATATATATTATAAGACATATATATATATATATATATATATATATATATATATATATATATATATATATATATATATATATATATATATATATATATATATATATATATATATAGCAGTGTAGAAAAGAAAAAAATGTTAGATTAAAACTTGACTTGTATAAAATAGCACAGCTCTTAATGAGGCATATTGGATTTTAATTCGTTTTTTTAAAGTATTTTGAACTCACATTTCTATCATAGTACCATGGAAAATGTTCTGCATTTATTCTTGATTTGTTTACAATAATATTTTGAGTTAATTAGTTTAAATATTTACAGTAAAGGAAATAAGTAAGTTAAAAATAATTTAAATAAGCAATTCCCACAAAATAAAATTAAAATTTAATGTTTCATCAACTATAAAATTAAATTTAACATTTTTTGATTAATTAGATTAAGTAAATATAATTCGTTATCTTTCAATTTACATTTGAAACTAAATTAATTGCTAATTAAATAGAAAATTAATCATAAACATTTCTATTTGTGTTTGTTTGTATGTGAAGTCCTTTATGAAGGCTCCAGGTACGGCCTCGAAAGAAGCTCGAAACACCTTTACTTAACAGTGAAATAAATTAGTTTTCTTCTCCAACGATTAAAGCCCCTCAAACCTTTCTTTCAACGTTCAAATAAAGCATTTAAAAATATTAACCAAAAAAAATCTATATTGTATCCTTCGATGCTACAGAACGTAATTTATTATTTAAAAAAGTAGAAATTTTAGATTAATAAGACACGTAAAGAATTCCATTATAAATTTTAAAAATATTCAATAACATCAGTAAAACCACATTTTAATAACTATTATATTTTTTTCAATAAAATGCAATTCGAGAAAATAAACAGGCAGCAACATACATATATACCTCTTTGCCTGTCTGTCTGTCTGTCTGTCTGTCTGTCTGTCTGTCTGTCTGTATATATATATATATATATATATATATATATATATATATATATATATATATATATATATATATATATATATATACATATATACATATATATATATATATAAATATATATATATATATATATATATATATATATATATATATATATATATATATATATATTAGCATATATATATATACATATACATATATATATATATATATATATATATATATATATATATATATATATATATATATATATAGGATATACATATATATATATATATATATATATATATATATACATATATATATATATATATATATATATATAGATTAAGACCACTCACTGTTTGCTCCCTTTTCAATTTGGAGGCAGAAAATAAAATGAAAAAAAACCACCTAATCCGAAGAATAGCGCAAATCTCAAATCTCATCAATCTCAAATCTCATCAATCGAGTGATAGGTTTTCAATCCTCACGCGTATTATTCATGCGATTGCAAGGCACTCCTTTTGCTACTAGAGCGACGCAATGGTGATGGAATGCGAGAGGTCAGCAACATTGAGCACCTGCCGCTGTAGTACCTATAGGAAAAAAGAGGTTGCGCCACGGTCAGGTCGAAGAAATAGAGGTTCAATGGAGTGTGAAAGTATTGGACAATTTATTAATTTCTTTTTCTTAGGCCAACCCTATCCAAAAGATGGGTGGACCCGAATTTACCCAAATATGAGAACAATACTCCAAATAAGGTCGGCTAAGACCTTTATATAACTAAAGTAACTGTGCAGAAGTAAAAATTTCAACAGCCTGAACAGAATTTACAACTTCTTTGAGTCCACCTTAGCAACGGTGGGATATTAGGTTTCCAAGACAATTTGATGTGTGTATTCAGACAAAGAATTTTTGTTATTCACTGGTGAGACAGTAGAACCGTTGAAGGAGATATGAAAGTTGGGTGGTGTGTTTAAGAGGGAGATTTTAAAAGTTAAGTTTCTAAAAGAGTCAAATTTTACAGGGTTGAGGTAACCCCACCGTGAAATTACGTGAAGCTGTAGAGTGGATTTTTTGACTACGACGAGTTCTCACTAAAAGGTATAAAGAGGGTCAGATTTGAAATAAGTGGAAGAATAGAGAGTTAAAATATTGGCGTAAGAATGAACAAAGTTAGAAGTACAGCTGAGGAGACCGTTGATTAAAAGTAAGAATAAAGTTGGAGATAGAACAGAATCTTGAGGAACACCACACAATTAACAGGAAAGGTGGAAGAGGTCGCTCCATCAACGAGTGCTGCTGATATGGAGCGATCAGAGAAAGAACTTTACAAGAGGGAAGCAAAGAGTAAAAAGAAACCCAAATGAGGAGAGCTTAGAGAACAGTGACGTGTGTCAAGCTTTTGGATATGTTAAACGCAAACAAACAAGACTCCTCGAGGTTCCTATCAATGGCAGATGACCTTAAATCAGTGAGATTTGAAAAGTATGTCAGCAGTTGATTCATGGCATTTAAAAGCCATCACACAAAAAAAGAAAAACTGGTTAAAATTCTACTCAACAGAACAATTGAGTAGGTTCCTCGGTTGTCGCTTGAATGGCATTTGAGTGCATTTCATCAGTGAAAACTCAAAATTGTCGAGAAGTATGAAACTGTCTCCAATATTGTGCAAAGTTGTATAAATATATATATATATATATGAGCAGGAGAGTGAGATATATATATATAGAGAGAGAAAGAGAGGAGAGAGAGTGAGAAAGTATATGGATTTATATAATTTTTTTACCTAAGATATGAAAATTTAAATTAAGATTGTAAATACTTTAACTCTAAATTTATGATCGAGAACAAGAGCTAATTTTTAAGAATTACAAGAACTATAGAGAGGAGAGAGAAAGAGAGAGAGATATATATATATATATATATATGAGAGAGAGTATATATATATATACATGTTGGTTACATATGGATGAAAAAAATGCATTTTCGCATTACAAATTAAAAGAGAAACATGTCCTTGTGGTGAATTTGAATTTTTATCTCGATAAAGAAAACTAAGATTTTATCTCCACACGATAGTCTTAAGGAAATCTACCAAGGATTGATAGGATGGAATATCATCAATCCTTGGTAGATTTCCTTTTAGCCTATCGTGGCTGGGAGGTAAAACTCTTGGTTTTAACATCATAGGGTAAGGGTTCAAACCCACTGGGACATAATGGTTATGTACAATTTGTAATGCGAGCATGCATTTATTTTCATCCATACAATATGCAGTCCCAATAAAAATTTACCCCGTCTTGCCCCTGGCACGAGTGTAGGCGGGGGAGTCTTCCGGAGGATAACCGATGGTGGAATATCATCAATCCTTGGTAGATTTCCTTTTAGCCTATCGTGGCAGGGAGGTAAAACTCTTGGTTTTAACATCATAGGGTAAGGGTTCAAACCCACTTAGGACCTTATGGTAAAGTTTCTTAACGCCCACACGGAACGGGAGCTCGGACCAAAAAATATTTTCACAGGTAGCCTCTATGATACATAAATAGACGTTTAAAAAAAAAAAAAAAAAAAAAAAAAAAAAAAAAAACATATCTCAAACTACAATAGCTACAGCAAAAAAGGAATACATTTTTGGAATCCTGGTAAAATGTAAGATAGGAAAATGTAAAAAAAATATTATTGTTAATATAGTAATATGAGGAGAAAGCCTATTTAAGACCTTATACGTTACTCGTTAAAATAAATAGATTTCTATTTTTGTTTTGTTTTGTTTTATTTTTTTAACTAAAGAATACCCCAAGGGTATATAACAATTAATAATCTATGGTATAGGAATGGTTCCCTGCCTCCAGGGAAGGCTGGGTAGGACTATTTCTCCGGGGAGGGTCTCCCAACCCTGCTCTTGGTATTTGGGTGTCGCGGGGTTCCTCCACCCTCAACTACGGGGTATGGAAAATGTCCTGTGTTCCCTCCGTCGGCTCGAGCCCCTTACATTGCTGTGTAATACCTTTTACAAATAATATATATATAATTTCGCCCTAGAACAGGTAAAAAAATAAAAATAAAATTTATTTTTGACCCTAGAACATCTTTTTATTTATAATAGATTCTACCTGTGAAAATTTTTTTTTTTTGATCCGAGCTCCCGTTCCGTGTAAGTACACTTACTTTTGGGACATTATATATATATATATATATATATATATATATACATATATATATATATATATTATATATATATATATATATATATATATATATATATATACATATTATACATAATAGTGTATGCATCCAGCTTAAATATGGTCTCCCGAAATTTTTTTTAGATTATCTTGATTTTTATATCATATCCGTTTATAACATAAAATCCAGAGGTTAAATTAAATATCTGAGATATATATATATATATATATATATGAGAGGAGAGGAGAAGAGAAAGAGAGAGTGAGAATGATGAGCCTGTCTCTAATTGAAATGGGCGATTAGAGAGAGATATATATATATATATATATATATATATATATATATATATATATATATATATATAAAGAAAGAGATATATATATATATATATATATATATATATAGTATATATATATATATATATATATATATATATATTAATCAAGCAACAGTTTAAGGGTCCTCAGAACCGGTGTCAAAATTGAGCATACAAAACTATTCAAATAGAATAATGCGTTTTCAACAGTTTAACAAGAAAACACAACATACCGATGTACTCAGTTGGGAATTATTTTTCTTTTGACATTTGAAAGTCTTTTTGACGACTTGCATGCTCACTTTGACACCGGTTTTAAGAACTCCTAAATTTGTCTGTTTGAGTGCTTTTTTTTGTGTGTAGTGATGAACTGAATATGTAATGAGAATCCAAATGATCGAGAAAATGAAGGTTATGGGATAGTTTCAAAGAATTTTGATAGAATACAGGTAAGAATTATAGGGAGAAGGAAATGTGTCAAAGATGCTACCCATTTTCGGGATCGACTGGACATATGCGCGCTTCAAAATTCGAGGAAAAGTATTAACATTCAGGTATAGAGAGTAGAGCTGAATGTAAACGCGTCAGCTCAAAAGCACAAACCCTAAGAATATAAGGAGAATCGCATTCTAGTCACTCAGACTCTGGACGCTAATAAATCACATCTCATGCAACTCCAACCATGTGTAATCATAGATAGAGAAATAGGACTCTTTGAGGAAAAAGAAGCAGGAAGGTATAAGACTCCTCACCTGGGTGATGGAATTTGATCAAAAACTGAAGCTGCTGAGATTCTGTCTTTCAGAAGGTTAATTAGCTACCAATCCGTCAGAGCGAATGAGAGAGGAAAAGACAGATTTGCTGACAAAGTTGTTAGAGTGGCAATACGTCAGAAATTTTTGCCGCATCAAAGCCGAGAAGTTTGGAACACTTGCCCGCATTGCCTTTTGAATAATATCCGTGCAAAGATTGCTAATAGAATGGATTTTGGGGAAAAGATTTTAGTTGAAGATGGAATGAACCTACCATCCCATCGGTGATTACGGCCCCACCTTCAGCAGATATCGAGACCCCAACGAATCAAAAAAAGATTTCATTCCGAGGAGTAGTTAGCAAAGATACTTAGCAATCACCATCATTTGTGACCGATTAAAGAATAGAAAATAAGTTTAGACAAAGTGAGCTGCTTCAGAGATAGCAATATAATTAAAAACTGAAAGATTGTGGTCAGAGTTACCAATATTACTGAAAATGGTGCACTTATTTCGAGAAGGAATAGCTTCCAACAATCTGATAAGAATATTCAAAAAATTGGTTAGTGCGACCCGGAGATATGTGCAGGTTAGGCATAGTGGTAGAGTGTGCTTGGAATCGACCGGCTGGGAGATCAAAGAAAAAGTGAATTGAGTCCGTAAAGGAATACCTGGAGGAGAGAAATGGGAGTTTGGCAGAGGCGAGAAGAAAGGTGCATAATAAGAGAGAATGGCGGGTTTTGTGGAGGGGGTATGGTTGTGGCCCACCTGGGATTTTGGTCTCATTGACGAGATTCCTTAGTGAGGGCTCGTCGCGGCCTCGTGAAGCTCTGTTTAGAGTGGACTTTCTGACTACACGAGTTCTCACAAAAGGTATAAAGGTGTAGTAGGTCTGGGCTCTCTTTCAGACTTGCTTCATTCTTCTAGTACTTTCTCTGTTTCCGGTGTATATTATGCACCTTACCACTGGTCTTGGGGAGAAGGTGATGTAATGTTGATGATGGATGATGATGTTGATATATATATTTATATATAGTATATATATATATATATATATATATATATATATATATATATATATATATATATGAAAGAAAGAAGATTATTAAACTCTTAATACATACAAACATATATATCTACGGATATATATATATATGAGAGAAAGAGGAGAAAGAGAGAGAGAGAGAGGAGAGAGAGAGCAATGGAAGAATGGAAGGAATCCCTAATCCCATGAAACCCCACACCAACACAGACGACAGCATCAGTGTAACTATGTAACCACCCCGCAGAGAATTCGCTGCAGTATTGGGGCCGTCACCGCGATAAATTTAGGAAAACATAAACCACGTAACTAGACCTGGGAGAGGTGGGGGTAGGTTATGTCGGGGGTATAATCGAGCGAGGGATCATTCACGTACGAAGCGACTCTGATAAACATGGAGAGGATAGTGCGTCAACTCTCAAGAGATCAGTGCGTGCAGATAACAACACGCAAGGATGAGTGAGACGGGCACTCGGGCACTTTGAT
>JABUQX010013133.1:40000-42500 GCA_015478945.1 Trachelipus rathkii | reverse complement strand
GTTCTTTGAAAATGTTTCCTTGTTTCAAGACTTGGATATTTTTTACTTCTAAATAAATACATATCATTTCTCTCTCTCTCTCTCTCTCTCTCTCTCTCTCTCTCTTCTCTCCTCTCTCTCTCTCTCTCACTTCCCATTCATATATACATATAGTATATATATATATATATATATATATATATATATATATATATATATATATATATATATATATATATATATATATATATATATATATATATATATATATCTATCTTCTCTCTCCCTCTCTCCACCCTCTTCAGAATGGCAACACCCCATTAAGATACTCTGCCTCTGGGCCCTTCCACAAATCGCTTTGGATTGTAATTTCCTAGATTGTTCTGTTAGAGGGATAGTCTAAGAAGAAATGATGCCCAGTTCCAAGGCCTGGCTGCACTTCTTTGGTGCAGATATTTGAGGTAGTTTGGTTTGACATTGAATCTATTTTTGTAGTGTTGCAAGTTTGGGTGATGGTCTCATCTCAAATTACTAAAGATGCCTGGATGGTTATAGTATTGGAGATAAATTCAGATGCTATTTCTGATGTGATCAGCTAGTGTGTTTTTTGGTTGTCCATTTCTTAAATATTGTTCTGTAAGGTGAGTGTGTATTTGTTTGGAATATGAGATGTTGTTTTGTGGGGGTTGGATGTTACTTAGGATTTGTTTGTATAATATGACTGGGGAAAAGGAGGTTGTTTTAGTCTGTGATTAGTGGAGTTAGAGAGTGCAGTGTAACAGGGGTGCTGCGGTGACTGAGTTTTAGCATAATAATTTGGGTACCTATCATTTCAAGATGTTTGTCTTTGGCTATTATCATTGCTTCATCGTGTAAGTGTTCTTGAGGTGTTGTTAGTTTACATCGTGTAAAAATTCTGCGCTTTGTTTAGGGTTGTTTGGAGTTTCTTCATATTTCCCTTAGTTAATAATGGATGCCATACTGGTGAAGCGTAGTTCAGTCGATGATTGGATGAATTGTTTGCCTGTGGTGATAGATATCTGTTTCTTATTTTTGATTTCAGTGCCAGCTTGGCTCTTAGGATGTTCAGTTTCCAGTTTGTTGATGTTGTTATGTTTTTTATGTTTTTGAGAAACTTAAGTGTGTGTCCACTGATACTTCTAGAATTTTGGGTGTTTTGTTTAATAGGATAGTGATGTTATTTAGGGAAATTAGGGGTTGGTAGTACCGAGTTGACGATCTGTTGTGATTAATACAATTGAGGATTTGGTTGATGCATTGTTGGGTTTGAAGGGATGTTGTGTTTAGATTCTGGTGTGTGATAGGTATGGTAATACCATCAGCTTAGGTTGTTATGTTTGTGTGGTCTTCTTGTGGTTGTGGTTGTGGTGGATCTGCTGTGAATAGGTTGAAGAGTGTAGAGGATACGATTGCTCATTTCAAGACACCATTTTTAATGTTTACTGTGCATGATTTCTTGTTGCTAATCTGTATTTGAGCTGTTCTTTCCGACAGGAAGTTTGATAACCATTTCTTTAAGTTAGTGGGGATGTCTGATTTTATTATTTTGTGTAATACATTGTATCTTGGAACTGCGCCGAAAGCCTTGTTTATGTCGATTGCTATGAATAATGCTTTATGTGTGGGCCTGAGATTTAACCGTCTATTATTGGTTATATAATGTTTGTGAGAGCTGTTGGTGTTGAATGGTTTTGTTGGAAGCCATGTTGGAACATTAGTTTGGGGATTTGTAGTTTTATTTTATGTAGTATTAGCTTTTCTAGGAGTTTACACAAGATGGATAGTCGTGAAATTGGGCGATATAAAGAGGGGTTTGAGGGATCTTTTCCTGGGTTTTAACTTTGGGATGATAATAATTGCTCTTTTCCAGAGAAATGGAATGTTATTTAATTTGATGGAACTGTTGTACACATGTGCTAAATGAGCTAGTGCAGTATTTCTTACGTGTTTTATGTGGATGCTTGAAATGTTGTCTGAGTCGGTTACTGGTGAGTTTTTGAGAGTCTTTAAGGTGTTATTTCTTATGCTTGGTCGTGGTTGCTATTTATTTTCTTAAATGATTTGAGAATTTCCATATTTTGTGGGTGAGTGGGTTTATGACTTTGTGTTGCGAAATGTGTTGCGAGAGTGTTCATGGATTGTTTTGTTGTTTGTGGGGATTTAGTGTTGGGATTTTTGATGGATTGTTGAGCGACTATAAGTTTTATGTCTACGCGCCCTATGAGTATTTTATCTCATCAAAATATAATATATGCATAATTACGCCAACATATTCCATTATTTAATATTTAAACAAAGTTATTAAATATGCATAATGCGTACTGTAAACACAATAAACGTTACTACTAAAACTTAAACACACACAAAATAGTCTTACTTCTCGCAAATAATTTTATAAGATTCTTCTCCAAATAAAAATATTAAAATAATTTTTTTGCATGAAAATAAGAAAAAGAACAAGATATGTATGAATTAAAGTCGTATTCAAAATGGAAAGGGG
>JABUQX010013133.1:27500-30000 GCA_015478945.1 Trachelipus rathkii | reverse complement strand
GTAATTTTGTATTTTTTCCCAAACAAATTATACTTTAGAATATATATATATATATATATATATATATATATATATATATATATTATATATATTATATATAAATATATATAATATATATATATATATATATATATATAATATTATCATATATATATATATATACTATATATATATATATCAAGTATGAAAAATGAAATCTTTTCCTAGGATCTACTGGAATCAGTATTATTGGAATAATATATATATATATATTATATATATATTAATTATAATATATATATATATATAATATATATATATATATATATATATATATATATATTATAATTATATTATATATATATATATATATATATATATATATATTATATAATATAATAATATATATAGTATATACTATATAAGTATAAGGGATTAGGGTGATTCAATCAATGATAAAAATCAATTGATTATTATAAATCGCTGATATTGCTATTTTGTTTCATGTTACATTTGTAGTTTTTTATTACTACATATTTTTTTTCTGATATAATAAAATTCACTCTTTACAGGCATGAGCAAAATAATACGGGTAAATTAAAGTACCGGTAATACTATATATATATATATAATATCCTTCTATATATATATATATATATTATATATATATATATATATATATATTATATATATATATATATATATATATTTATATATATATATTATATATATATATATATATATCCCTTCCGAACATTTAAACGTATAATAAATCACACGCGAATCTGTCATTTTGCTTTTAAGATTCTACTCTACCTCTGACACTACGGAATACCTCTTTCTGAGATGCTCCTCCTAACCCAACACCGTTCACTAGGTTGGCAAGCACCTCGGACTAGCCCTACTCTACACAGTTCTAAATTAACCCTTTCTTGGATGCGACACGTAGTCCCGCCCAATTAAGGATGGGCCAGGGGAGAATATATATAATATATATATATATATACTATATAATATATACATATATATATATCATATATACTATAATATATAAATTAGAGATGGATTTAATATCTAATTTCCAGTATTCCAGTATTCCAGTGACCTCGAATATTTGACAATATTCGCGAATACGAATATGAATATTAATAATTTTTCTTAATATTCGTGAATTAGAGCCAATAAGGTGCCACTTTTTTTTATACTATAACTGAAATATTTACTTCTGTTGTGAGAGTTCAGCCATAAAATATTAAATGAATAAAACATTAAGTTTCTTGTTTCCAGGATGCTGGACGAGGACCCACTCTTATACACGCATCCCAAATTTCCTGTTTCCAGAATGCGAGATGAGGGCCCACTCTGATACACTCATCCCACCAACCTCTTGCCTCAACCTATGCATTTTAAAAGAGAAAAACAACATTATCAGTTTATAGAGCAACAGTTGATAGCATTAGGTTACGTTAGGTTAGGTTAGGTTAGGTTACGTTAGGTTAGCATAATCAATAGTTGAAATTAATTATTGGAAGGTTATTCTTCAAAAATAATTTTTCTGCTCTCTCATCATTCAATCTGCTACTATTTTTCATCACAGATCAGACCGGCACCACTAATGAGATGTTTACTGGCAGCATCTGATATCGGACAAACAAGATAAGTCTATGCTAATTGTGAACCGTCAGGACACATTTCCTAGTGCAAACTCCACCATACAAGAAGATCTTCGTCAAGGGAAATGTCTTTCTCTTTGACTTATTGGTCGACGATTTTTCATGCTTGTTTAGATAGCTTATTTTCACAATCACTGGACCTATACCCAAATGGTCGACATGACAAGTGGAAATTTTGTTTAATGTCATGTCGATCATTTTTCCTCCCGACCCATTTTCCTGTCGACGATTTGTGCTAGTCCCCTAATCACTGTTTGTATGTAGAATTACATTCGTGACGTTGGTGAAAGTGGTGCTCGTTTATGGTTTCGAAGGAACCACTCAAAAGTTAAACTTGTCCAAAAATGGTTTCGAAGGAACCACTCAAAAGTTAAACTTGTCCAAACATGTTTCGAAGGAACCACTCAAAAGTTAAACTTGTTCAAACGGTGCCTTTGGACAAGTTTTTCATCAAAAACATGTCTATATCGGTGCATTTTTGGACAAACCTCTGGAGAATAGTATGCCAATAATCTGTAATCAATTTGCATTTGACATATTCTGCTTTATCAAGAAGATTATGAAGAAAGATGGCCAAATTTTTTTCTGTCTTACTCTTGGACAAGTTTTTATAAAGATTTGTCCAGACCCAAAAAGACTTTTCCAACCATAATTGACAAGTTTGAAATATCAATTGAACAAATCTTTAGTCCCGTTCGACAAGTTTTCATTTAGAGTGACGTGTGCTGTTCATTTGTTTTTCTTGACCTATTTCAGACGTGTTTTTTTTTTTAATTTCTTTACATTTTCGGCCGACGTGGACTTTAACCCTCTCCTCAAGAAACTGAGAAGTGAAATTTTTTGTACAT
>JABUQX010013133.1:0-20000 GCA_015478945.1 Trachelipus rathkii | reverse complement strand
TTCATTTTGGTCAAATATTCTGCTATATTCCCAATAAATTTCTTAGGATTTACAAGCAATATTTTATTAAAGGCATTACAATTTATTATAACTGTTGATGTCTCAAGTCCTTATAAAGTTTATATATATATAATATATATATATATATATATATATAATATATATATATATATAATAATATATATATATATATAATATATCATAATATAATATATAATATACTATATATTTATAATATAATTTTATATAATATATATTAATATATATATATAATATATATAATATAATATATATATAATATATATTAATATATCAAGTCCTATATAAAGTTATATATATATATATATATATATATATTGAGAAAAGCTAGCATGGGATTTGTGACTAAAAGAAACAATATAGAATTCATAAGTTGCTTTCGTTATTAAGGATTTTGGTTCTAAGCTGAGCTCAGACCCTCTTTCCTTTTATTGCTTCCATCACGACATATTGTTATGTTTCAAGACATTGCTACTCTTTGATATGCTTTTGTAATATTATAATAAATCATTACACAAAAGTGTTTAATTTATATATATATATATATATATACTATATATATATATATAATATGATATATATATTATAATATATATATATTATATATATATATATATATATAATATAAATAATATATATTATATATAATTTTAGATTTATTGATGTATATGAAATATGCATTCGATTATATTTGTAATCTCCTGTATATATATATATATATATATATATATAATAATATAATATATATATATATATATATAATATAAACTCCTGCTGTTACAATAAAAACAAAATGAATATATGTAGTACCACGGTCATGATTCAAAGATAAAGAATCAAAGGATTTCATTAAGTAAGGAGGCAATATTAACGTTGATAAGTAAGTAGTAAAGTATGAAACTATCGCATTAAGTAAGTAGCAAGTTATTAAACTATCCAAGCGAGTTAAGTAAACTTTTTCCAAATGGCTAGTGGTGCTGGAGCCCTTTTACAGAATGCAAGACAGTAACTCTCAAACAAGGGTAGATAAGAAAACTAGAGTTTTCTGTTTCCAAAAAGCTCTGTCTCAAACCTAAACAGCATTAAAAGAGTGAACGAACTAGGGATTTTGAGTAGAGATCCGTGAATTAGTTTTTCCAAGACAATCTTTGCTTATGTTGTTACCAAGGGTGTAAATATTGTTGTCAACAGGTGTGATACAGAAACATAGAGAGGAATAGAAAAATTAGGTGTATCTTTTTGAGAAGGAAACTACAGAAGCCTTAGTTATAAAAAGAGTTAAAACTGAGGTGACCCCTCGTAGTATCTTATCCTGTTCAGCGAGAATAGGTCGGAAAACTGAATTCGAGAGTCAACTCTAGCTGCAAAAGTGAAAGATTTAAAGTGAGTAAAAGAATAAAGTTTAAGTGGGAAGTTATAGAGTAGCAGCTGAAAATATCGTTAATGATAAATAGAAAATGGTTGGGATAGTACAGATTCTTAAGAAATAATACTATTACTGGGAATTAAGGAGTATTTCCATCGAAAACAATGAAAATATTTTAAAGAAAGAAGGCATAAGTAAGCAAAATGGTGTTGGAGAGGAGGATGTGGAGGAATAATAGTATTATCAGAGTTGTCCAGTGTTGAATTAAGTAAAGAGTGGAGACTGAATAGATTAGCTTTTTTATCAGGAGTATTAGCAATAGACCCATCAATGAAGAATATGAAGAGAAAAGGCGGTTTACAGAAGTTATTAGAGATGTTATGGCAAGAGATAAGAAGTTTTCGAAATTAATGGAAAACCACTTTCGTTTCCGTTGAACAATATCCCTGTAAGGATTGTGAGCCAAGGCTGCGGAGTCGGCAAATTTTTTTCCGGCTCCGACTCCGGCTCCGCCTCCATCATTTTAAAATTACCAGGCTCCGGCTCCGGCTCCGCAGCTCTGTAATGTGAGCTGAATAATAATTTGCAAAATTAATTGGATAATTACTTTTTTTCTGATTTCGTTAGTCGAAGTCTCTACCTTGAATGGCCTGAGAGCAAGAATGATCGAGGCTTGTATTTTGGAAAGAAAACTATCAAGTCAAAGATAGAATGAACCTGTCACCTCACCAGCGATTTAAGCTCCCATCTTCAGGATACGTTAAGTACGATGTTTACTAATTCCGGCACGCGCACCGCTTCCATTCAACCGGTGCCGTGTGTTACCTACACATACCAATATCTCAATTCATTGATGCCCCATGCGAGACTCTTCTTCCTTTACTTCTTTCTCTACACTTCATCTACTTCGTCTCTTCTAAGCTTCTTGCTATAATTTCATGAGAGGTGCCCCCCTCATTATAAATGAATGTGGGACGCTTAACTTCATTTAGGGTTCAGGGATAACCCAAAAAGAGTTCGCCACCGGTTGCAAAACATAGGATGTAAGACACCTCATTTGTCCTTAATAGTGTTGGAGCACAGAATTTCCATCTGGCCACCGGCAACAATCGAGGCTCCGGCTCGGTTCCCAGATGGGTCGCCATTTAATTTAACATAGCCATTTCTATTTCATTTATTCTCTCTCTATACACTCACCAATTTTCAGCTTTCTAAGTCCATTTTTAGGTTAGGGGCTAAAATGCCCACCCCTCTAGACGTAGCGGCTTGAAAACATTGATGCAACAATGTTGGCATATTAAGAAGGTTGCCAAGTTTGATGAGGATACGATTGCTTCTAACACTCCTCTTGTTGCTAAGATGTACGATTGGTTTCATTTCTTACCATTTATTATATGTACCCCCAGCGGGTTGGCTATGTGGGTACTCTAGGCGGTCGGGAAATAAGCTACTGCGGGTATCTTCTTTTTGAGTACAATTCTGTACCCCTTGTGTTTTAGGATCCACCCGCTCTATGATAGGTTTTGACGATGGGTTGCCCTCTACGGAAAAACGCGGGATGTTGGTGCGTCTAAAAACGCAACGGCTTGAAACGCCACGGCTCGTGGATGCAATAGCGGCAACGATCGGCAATTACCCAAAACTACTAGACAACACCGAGCTCGCTTCATAGCTCCGAAACAAGAAATGTTGTTACAGGTGCATTAGTGAAGAGAAGGGGTTGGCTTAGGGTGAACTGAATACTTATAACTCCTGTAGTGAAGAACGATTCCGGCGTTAAACGCACCGAAAGTCGATTCAAGCAGTGTCAATTAGGTGTAGTTAATCGGATGAGCAATGATCGGGTATATTCCGCTTACATACGATTGGATATCGGCACTGAGAGAGGTTAGAAAGGGGGGTTTGGGGGTGACTAAGCTCGCGTGAGAGAGGAGACAAGCCTAGAGCACATGGTTCTAATATAGCACCAAGTCGGAATCCTTATAGATGGTATGAACATAGGATAGAGCACCAAGATTTGGTGTATTCTAGGTGTACGTAGACGATGACAGTGCATAGAAAAGCGGTGATAAAGAAGGGGTGTGGTGGGGGTAGTGGGGGGTAGAGTAACCGTAGAAGGAAGCAGTTCCTGCAGTATCTAAGGGTATACACAAATCCAAAGCTGTATATCAAATAGGATCCTTAAACTGAGGGAGCTTAAATACAGCAGGAAAAACAAATGATGGCAGAAAGTTCAACGGAAGTAAAGTGTCTGAAAAAGAATGGGGCGCTGCAACAAACAAGCTTGGAGTTAGTTCCCTACATTTCCACAGAATTCCTGAGCGAGTTACCCCTTGTGTTACGAGGACCACGCAACGGTGGTGGAATGCAAGAGGTTGTCCTCCTCTAGCACCTGCCGTTGTACTACATATAGTAAAGATATAATGCACCAGCGTCACTTCTCAGAGATAGAGGGTAAAGGGAGTTTGAAAGTAGGGGTCACATTATTATTCATTTAGACTTATACTCAACCCTATCCAAAAAAAAAGGGTGGAACCGGAATCCCCAAATGTGAGAACAGTGTTCCATACAAAGGCCGAGAAGACCCTTATTTAATTGGAGTAACTGTACGGAATGAAAATTAACTCAACCAAAACATAACTGGCAGTTTTTTTAAGGCCACTTTAGCAACCACTCTGATATGAGGTTTTCAAGATAGTTAATCGTTTATGTTCAGACCAAGAATGTTTACGTTGTTCATAGGTGAGACTGGAGAACAATCGAAGGAAATAGGAAAATTGTGATGTGTCTTTGAAAGGAAGATGTGAAGAAGCCGATATTTTAAAAAGTTAAATTTCACAAAGTTGAGGCGACCCAGCCTGGAAATACCATCCATTTAGGTTAGAATGGAATCGGAAAGCCGAAGTCGAGATACAATTCTAGATGTTAAAGAGGGATCAGATTTGAAATGAGTGGAAGAATGGAGAGTTGAGCCATCGGCGTAAGAGTGAACAGAGCTGGAAATACAGCTGAAAAGAATGTTGGTGAAAAGTGAGAATAAAGTTATAGATGAAACAGAACCTTGCAGAACACTACAATAAAATGGAGACGAGGGAGAGGACGCTGCATTAAAAAGTGCTGATATGGAGTAATGTAAGAGAAAACTAGACATGAGTAGCAAAGAGAACGAGAAAATCCAAAGGAAATGATCTTAGAGAGTAGTGACCCATGCCATACCAAGTCAAAGGTTGTCGATATTCCCATCTTCTTCACACAAGACCCTCCATAGTTCTTAAGTTCAGAAGACCATAAATCAGTGAGATATGAAAGAATGTCATCAGTTGACCTTTAGCTTATGAAGATTACTTGGTGATATGAAATTGGGAATGAGATTCTAGATGATCCAGGAAATGTAAGTTGAGGGAAGCACAAGGATTTTAGACAAAAAACAAGTGAGAGCTATAGAATGATAGTTAGAAATATCAGAGCGATTACCCCTCTTCGGGATTGGTTGAACATATGCGTATTGCCAGCACTGAGGGAAAGTATTAGTATTAAGGCATAGAGAATAGACCCAAACAAGTACAGGCGCCAGCTTAGAAGTTCAATCCTCAAAACATGGGAGGAATGACGTCCGAGCCATTAGCATTCCTGAAGTTTATAAATATCAGGATCTCAGCATTCGATCATGTTTAATCACAGGCGGAGCTATGAGACAAATGAGAGGAAAGGGAGTAGGAGCAGGATGCTAGAATCGCCGGGGTGGAATTAAATGAAAATAGAAGGTCAAAGAGATTAAGGGATTAACCTTTTCAGGTGCCATTGTACCTCGGATTTTGATGAGAAAAAGATTTAGTTGAAGATGAAATGAACCTGCAAATTCCCTTGGCGATTACAACTCCTACCTTTTCAGCTGAAGCCAAGGTGTATTCCGAATCAAAACAGGATTCATACCAAGGGTAGATAGTAAAGAAGCTACGCAATACCCCGAATTTGCTAGATTAAAGTGCCAAAAAATACGTAATGTCATTGTGGAGCCGCTTGATGGAGATTTAAAATTAAGAAGTACAAAATTTTGGTGAAAGTTACCAATATTAGGAAAAGGGAGTATTTGTAATGAGAAGGAGTGGTGATGCATAAGTCAAGGGCGTTCAAGGATTGGGTTGGGAGATCTAGAATGTACATAGGTTTCTTAATCAACTATTCCAGATCGTTAAGAATAATGAATGTTTTGTTCCCCTTTCCACCTGTATCAGTATCAGAGGAGCAAAGACACACATTGTGGTGTACGCTGAAGTCCCCCAAGCAGAGGACATCAGGATTTGGATTAGAATAAGCAAAAGTCTTGTAAGAAGTAGTCAAATATTGAAAAGAGCCGGAAAATCTGTTCCATTAGAAGAGCAGTAGCAGAAATCCAAGATATTTGTAGTAGGAAGGCAGATCTTGAGTAATAGAATATTGAAGTTAGGGGTTTCAAGATTTAAGAGACGTGTTACATGAGTGTTACTGTTTATACAGGTACAGACTCTACCATTTGCGTGAAAATTGTGAAATACGTTGTAGTTAAAGATCTTAGTATAAAAGAAAGAATCCCTGAAGAGCTGGGTCTTAGAAAGAAGCAAGATATTTGGATGAGAATTAAAGAGGTGATACTCCACAAATTCGAGATCGGCGCCTAGGACACGAACGTTGGCAAAATCAATAGAGAATCTCCGTCTACGAATGCCCAAACGACCACACAGTCTAGTCATTCCAGCAATCGCGCGTGCACGCACAGGCAGAAATTTTCGTACAATCGTAAAAAAATAATAAACAAAATTGCCTGTAAGGATCTTTTGACTCACACTAATAGTTATATATTATAACATCGTATATATATAATATATTATATATATATATATATATAGTATTATATATATACTAATATATATATATATATAATATATATATACCGGTATATATATACTATAATACTTATATACTATATATAATTTTAAAATGCTTATTGGCTACTATATATTATATATATATATATAATATTATATATATATATATAATATATATATATATAATATTAATGACTTATATAATAATATATATATTTAATTATCGTATATACATACTAATACCTGGCTATAACTTATATCAATAATCTCAATATAGTAGGTATATAACTATATATAATAATACTTAATACATATATAATATATTATATATCAATATATAATTATATATATTATATATATATATCACACTATAATATAATTACATCATACTAATTATTATAGTATATAGACTATATATCTTGTCTTTCCTTTCCTTCATCTACTCCTTATTTTTTTTTGCCGAAGGCTTACTTGGGGTCAGAAAGTTAAAGGACTGTACCGCGCTACAGCATCGGAAAAGAAAAGCGCAGGATAGCTGAGAGGCTTATTGACCAAATGTCCGAACAAGTAAAGCGGGCCCAGGCCTTACGCGCCCTTCCTTCTGTTGTACCCATCTAATGTAGTGAGGCTCGTCACATGACAGAAAATCCACCCTTAGGTGCTCAGTCATATCATGACCGCGACGACCCTCACTATGTAAATCCGTTCTAAAATGTATATGGTTTCATCCCCTGGCCAGGTTGGGCCACAACCATGCCCCCATACAAGACACCCCGCCATTCTCTCTATCATGCACCTTCATTCTCGCCCTGCCAAACTTCTGCAACCATTCTTCTCTCCTTTGTTCAGACTATTTTCGTTCACCGACCTCAATCCCACCCCTACTATACTTATACTTTAGCACTATATACGCTTATACTCTACTACTTACCATACCCTACATACTGCTACTAACCTATATACCTCTTATCCACTATTACTACTAATTATCGCCGTATAATATATATAAATATATACTATAATAATCTATCTACTATATATATCAGTATAATACTAATATACGTATATACTATAAACATACCTATAATATATCATATACGTATATCCTATTATAGCTATATAATACACCTAATACATAACCCCCTATAGTACCTTAATATATACTTCTTCATCTACACTCTTTTTTTTTCCCTTAAAGACTTTTGAGGTTAAAGCGTGCGCTTCACTGCGGTGTTTGACACGGTTTTTGGAATGACGACAAATGGTTCGAAAAGAAAGCCCAGCCTCACCGCCCGCTCCACCCTGTACCATCCATTAACTTAGTTTGACTTCGAGCTCGTCACAGACGGAAATCCCAACACCCCTAGAAAGCCTCATGGTGACCGCACCGGACCATCCATATGGCTAATCGGTCAATGTACAGGGTTCACTCCCCGGCCCAGGTGGCCACAACCATATGTGCCCCCATACAAAACCCCCGCCATTCTCTCCCATCTCAATGCACCTTTCTTCTCGCTCTTGCCAGCTCTTCCAATTGCTCTCCCAATTTCAGACATTCGCTTCTCATCCGACCTCAATCCACCTTACTACTGCGTATAGTACCTTTCTACCCTATTGCCTTGTTATACCCGTACCCTATAAGTATACATATCATATTACCTACCCTCCCCCTACTATATATACCGAATTATACTACCCTATAAATATTATATATATACTATATATAATAACATAATATTATAATATAGATATATATATATAATATATACTATATATATATAGTATTATAATATAATATAAATATAATAACATAGTATATAATATAGTAGAAAGATACTAATATATATGATAAATATCTTCTCATCTACCTTTTATTTCACAATAGATTGAGATAGTACAGGTGACAGTAGTACATGCCACGGAAAAGAAAAAAGCAAGAGAAGGAGAAATTATGTACATTAAGATATAGAGTTCGGAAAAGATCATATAAAAATTAAGCAACCCAGCTATTCTTTACCGTCTAGCCACCGCACTAACATCTCAGTACAATTTTAATTAATTAAGTAGAGAAGCTCGGCACAGACAGTAAAATCCACCCGTATACGGAAAGCATACATTGAGGACGCGCGACGGACCCCTTCGACCTTATCTGCTTAAAACATCGTCAATATTTTTAAGGTGGTATCGATCCCCTGTGACCCAGAGTGTAGGGGCCCAACCCATCCCCCATTAACAAAACCCCGCCTATTCTTCTTCCTATCATATGCACCTTTTATGATATTCTCGCCTCTTTGCCAAATTCCACATTTCTCCTCCTTCAGACATTCGAAGGACAAACTGTTCCCACGACTCAAATCTTCCAAGATCTATACTATAATAAGGGCATTTACTATACAGTAACGGATATATAGCTACATATATATACGCCCTAAAACTTGTAAATCCTGACATAACCACGTTACTACTGTAATAATGTATATACCGAGGTATTAGTATATATATTAATATGAGTATCAGAGGTTTTGCCAAAATATTTTAATAGGGAACTTAAGTATATATATATATAAAGGTCACTTAAAAGTCCCGCAATATATAATTATAAGTTATAGCCCCTTATATTATCAGTGGTAAGTATATAGGGGAATAACGCCTACTTATATATATATCTTCTTCATCTACCTTTTTTTCCAAGATCTTTGAGAGTAAGGTGGCGTTACACTGCATCGGAAAGAAAAGAAAAAGCAGTCTAGAGGGAGAATATATAGACCAAGAAGTCGAAAAAGAATAAAGAACCCAGAGCCTTACCGCTCTGTAACCATTAATTAGTAACAACTCTCGTCGCAATCAGGAAAATCCACCCTAGAAGTCTTTCACGGGGACCGCGACGTATCCTCACTATGGTAGAGCAAGTCATCATTAGGCCTGTAGGGTTCGATTCCCCTGGCCTCAGCAGGTGATACATGGCACACATAGCGCGCAACGGCGTGGCAAGTTACTATACTGCCCCTCGATACAACACCCCAGCCATTCTCTATCTATACTATTGCACCGTTTATCTTAAATCAGTTACCATCGCTCTGGCCCAACTCGACAACTCTTCTCATCTCCTCGCAACATTCCTTTACTTAGACTCAAATCCACTTTTGTCTTCACAGAGGCTCCCACCCTAAGGCCGCGAGCGGGGTTCCCAACCACACTCGCCACAGTTACATGACTCAGCCCTTTTTATGACACAAAACACGCCATCTTATCCAGATAGTCAGTACCTTCCACAGAATGATGCAATCAAATACTTCATCTATCAAATCTAATATATACTTTCATTGTATTCTCTCATTTACCCTATACTACACATACACACACTCTCTAATAAAGTTATATTCATTTCTCTCATTCATTTATCATTTAAGTTCCACAAAATTTTTGCTCTAACCTAGAGTAATTGATCCATTACTGTAAAACACATTGAACTTTTATATATATATATTAATTATTGATATAAATATATATTATATATATATATATTATATATATATATATATATTAATATAACTTAAATAATATAAATAATTAATATAATAATATTAAATAATATATATATAATAATATATATATATATATAAGATATATAACGGTGTAGCACAGCCGAACTGTAAATTATTTATTATAAATATAGTATAGGTAGTTTATAGGGGCGATATATTATTTATATATAAACAAGGTAGCCAGTTCCTTGGGAGCACAGACCAAGATTTTGCTCCTTCATATTCTACGCATTTGGTATGGTTTGATGGTGCACAGTTTAGGAATATAGGTATTTTGGGGTATGAATGAGAGGTCAATCTAGCAAAAGACGGGAGGAAGGTTCATTAAAATACTAGAGGTATTAGACGGAGAGAGTACGCGGAAGATGATAGGGTGAGTGAGAAAGTTTTAAGAATGGTAATCTGCAGGATAAATGAAATTACTGGTGCAATGATTAAGAACGGAGGCGAGATACGTCAAACAAAGAAAATTTGGAAGTTTTGTTTGTAATACAGCGTTTACATGGCAGGGTATAGTTTCCAAGAGTATATTAGGAGTGAGAAGCAATAATAGTACCCTTATTTATGAAGTGGTAAGGTGACATTAGTGTTGAAACTGTTAGGGACATTGTGGAGGGAATTAGTACTGACGTGTTGTAGCGGAAAATATATGAGCACGGTATTTAGTCTAGTAGAAAGAGTGCGGTCGAGCGGGGACTAGGAGAGGGTGTGTATTGTTGGATGGTGGTTCTTGAGGGGATTGAGGAGAATGCGTAATTAATCTAGTACCCTTGATTAAGGTGTAACGGGTAGTGATTATTGAAGAGGGAACGGTGTAGGAATTATGGGTGGAGGAGATGATTAGGATGTTTATGGGCTGCATGTGTTAGTTTAGGGAAGATGATGCTATATGTATTGGGATTATTTTAGCTTCGAGTTCAGGAGAGGTGAGTACGTAACTCGAAGCTGGAACTGAAGGACCTGATTGTTGAAAGAACAAAGTTGCGTTTAGGAAGTTGGATAGAGGATTAGTGTTGGATCAATCTTTACAATTGAAAACAATGATGAGGAAATGAAGAGAAAGAAGTAAAATTAATTGTAATTTAGGTTTATATAGAAGAATAGTTCCCATTACTTCTCTTGAACAATTTCAGATGATTAATAGGTAAGCCCATATGGCACCCATGCCACACAAAAACACAATAGCACAGTGAATGATATAACTTAAATTATTGCGGAATAAAATGTAGTACGGGTACTTCGGTGGTAGGCTTCTGAAATGGAATCAAAACGTATTTATGACGATTTGTGAAGCGTGTGTAAGAATAAATGGTTGTCAAAGGTGATTGGTTTAATTTAATATTAATAGGGAAGTGAGGCAGGGATGTGTTATGCCCACTTGGTTATTTCAACTTGTATAGGATGCGGGTTATTGAAAGGAATTAGAGATGGGTCGGTGGCAGAATGGTGTTAGGAAATGCAGAATGGAGGTGATGAAGGTTGCCCCTACCTATTATATTGCGGATGATTATTTGTTTTGTGTGGTGAAATCTGAAGAACGTTTGAGAGGATGGTAGAGAGATTTGGCAGCAGGTTGGGTAAAATGAGGGTTTGAAAGTAAACATAAGAGTAAGAGTATGGTTGTGAGTGAGACCAGTCCTCGGTGTGAAGTTAAGTTTAGGATGGTGAGCAGCGGTAACAAGTGTACGTTGAAGTTATTGAACTATTTAACTACTTTCCTATTCTTTTTCTCTTGAAAACCTTCCTGTACCTCTCTCTCTCTCTTGGTCTTTTTGACATTAGACTTCCTGCCAAAACAAATAGAGGATTCCCAATTAGACAACTCCACAATTACATTCTCCTACCAAACTTCCTCCATTCAGGCCCTTTCACCCTATCTTCTATACTCTCACTTAATCCAGTCACGCCATACGTTTTACTGATTACCAGCGTATTAGCAATGCGGCCAACTACAAATACACATATGGTACAATATAGCTAATATTACTTCAGAGTCTCATAAATGAAGAGTCTTTCTATTTGCCTCTCACCATTTTTTGACTATTTTTTATGCAATAACAGACTTGGAACTTACCACGTGTATCTACCTCGAATAGGCATATATGTTTGTATATTTGTGTTTTGATTAGCGTGGGTATATCCTGTGTCTATGAAGAAATTTGGATTAGCTAGGGCGGATAAATATATCTTCATTATATTGAAATTTATACTGTTGTTTTATATGAATCCAAGGCATTCCCTTTTGCCCACAAGAACGGAATCTAACATCTGATAATATCAGGAGAGTTTATTTCAAATAACAGTATAGATAAAAAAGAAAGACATTCAACCTTTCATAAGTTAGCAACTCACCGGTTTTTGTGAGAAAACAAGAATTGAAAACCGTCAATTCGGTCAAGATTAATATGCTGCCCGATAGAAATCAGGGTTGTCCTCACTCATCAAGAAGCGTGGGTTGGACCCACCACTCAAACCTATATTTCTCGGCCTCAGTATTTTTATAAAATAGAAAGGCCTCGAACATGCGGATGCCATTCTTCGCGATTCTCTCTATTTGTGTCAGGCATTTTTGTCAAATCTAACTCGATTTATGGATCGACGACGTATTATGCACTTCTTAAGGTCAGCATTACAAATAATCTTTTTTTATATTCATCATGTCTCCAAAATGGTTTTATACTATACGCATAATAGATTAAGCTGAATTTTTTTTTAAAAAATTTTAAATATAATTATATATAATTATTGTAACTGTATTTTTTTATATTTTATAAGTTTGCCCAACAGATAAAGCAAAGAATCTGCAAAAGTACATCTTATTTTATACCTGCTAGATTGATAAGCTATAGAACGTGATCACAAATGTGGCGGGAGTGAGAGAGAGCCAATTGATATCACACTAGTTGCTTGAATGCATTCAAAAAAGCATTTTTGCCCTTTATTTTTCTTACTAGCGGGAAAGAAAAAATTTTCTTGGTGGTTTAGAAAAGGTACTGCATGACCAATTATGTTGTTCTTGCAATAAGTGTACTTACCTAAGGCGTGTGTGAGTTAAAAGATTCATCGATTGGACAGCTTCTATAACATGTTCACATTAATGATTTTCAATTTGTTTCCCATCCATAAAGCCTACAAGCCAAATACAAAAATATCCTAAATGTATATAATTTTATTAAGCTAATGACCTCTTCAAACACAAGATACACAACTAGTTGACAGGCTCTTGCCAGAGACTCTTGATCTTGCAACAAGATTAGATACGGTCCCGCAATTAATGCAAAGGGAGAGGAATTAATAAATTCTTCACCTCCTAAGTTTTATTAAGCCAGACACCAAACATGACTTTTTCGAAAAATGTAGAAGGACAACAAATCTTTATATCCCACCAAATTGTTTAATCAAGTTTCTCTTCCCAATTTTGAAATATTTTCAAATGCAGTTATATAATGTCAATTGTACAAAGCGAGGAGCACAAAAAGTAAACATGCATTATTCAAAGGATAACTTAGCATTGTTTGCTTAGATGATTTTAAAAATAAGAATGAGGCCGGCTGTTTGTATTGCTGATAATGCATTATAAAATGAGAAGGAAACTTATTTGCTTGTGTTTCCCCTTGATACATAGTTGTAGAAGCCAAACACAAATCGCATTTAGGTAGCAGAGACCAGAGTACAAAAAGATTTGGGGAGTGTTACAGAGGAGCTGTTGAAATTATAATGATGACTATGCCATTATTTTAAGCTTAACAGGATTTTTAAAGGAGAATATATTTAACCGATGATCGTAAATTGAGAAAGTACAGAACAAAAATGGACATAAAAAAACAAAAAATATAAGAGAGAGGAAGGATGGATTTTTTTTGCGCGTCCGATGTCCAGGCCGAAGCCTAATATCTATTATGCAAAAAACTTTGGAGAAATTAACTAGATGAGCGTGTAGTTTTATGTATCCCCTCTTCATGTCAATTCTATCTTAATTGATGACAATGAGATTTGCAAAATCCTATTCGGATCCCATATGCTGGACATCTAATAAAAATGTAGACAAATGAATCTTATCATTATACCCTCAAAGTATTTTGGGAATTTCCACCTTGAGGGTGTAGATTCAACTGTTTTTGAGATCTCTAACTATTTGTTGTTATAATCTGTAGACTACCGGACTCGATTTAGTAAATATTGAGGAGAAATCTAAACACAATTTTTTTTAGGCGGACTCTTTGCTTGGTTTTAAACTTACAGAGCTATTTCATGTAGTATTCAGTTGAAAAGGTAGAAAACTTAAAATCAGAGTTTGGCGGATTTGTCTACCCTTGGAGATAATTTGCCCGGCCCCCTTAATAAGATTCTGGGTTAATGAATCTCTTGCATCTTCTAACCTTACCAAATTAAATAAATATTTATAAGATAAGAACATGAAAAACACCTACCCATTAAATGGGACAAAATACAATACGCAAAAGGCTCCTAAAGCAATTTTATCATTAGCTAGGGAAAAAGCCGAGTACGAAGCTGTAGTAACAACTGCGGAAAATGGCGTTTTCACTATGGGTATAAAAACTGTAAGCATTCTTAATCAGTTGCCATACTTTCATGTAACCGATAACATCGCATTGGATTGGATGCATGACTTCTTAGAGGGCGTTGTTCCTAGAGAAATGATTTTGATATTAAAAGAGTCAGGATTTCCTTCTTTTCTAACAGACGATATTTAAATAATTTCTACTCGTTCAACCCCTCTTTCATTTTTAATTCGTGTGCTTCATTAGTAAAATTAGGGTAGTAAAGCCCCTTCTCAATAAAGCTAAAATCAAGTTCAATCTATCGGTAAATTTTACATTCTGGGGCACAAGTTGGACCGTCCTCAGGAATCGCGCGAGGCTTGGCTCGGAATCTTCCACTCTTAATTGGGGACTTCATTCCTGAGAATGACAAATACTGGGTATTATATCTTTTGCTGATGGACATTCTTGGACATGATTCGAAATCTTCTCTAGTTAATGGAATATATAGAACTATTGCCCCTGTCATATATCTGAAAGATCCAGACATTAATTCAGTGGTTAAGGACCCATTCTTATATTAATTTGAAGATCTTACCATCGTAATCCTCGTATTCCATATAAAAGTTGGTTTCCCATAATCTTGAAATTAACTAATTACTGCACAAGAATGCAAACATTATCACTGAACTCAATAAGTAAAGAATATCCCCTAATATATGTATTAAACTAAATTTAAGGTACCAACCGTAATACACTAAATAATATATAGATATCCATATTAGCATATTCTCATTTTTCGTTTTGAGTAAGTAAGCATTAGATTAGCTAAGGAAATATTCATCGTATTTAACATGAAGACAATTTTTCGATCAAATGTGTGGGATCGAGAGCCTGCGTTTTATGTATTAACTATTAGCCAAGAAAGGGACCACCTACCCAAAACCATATCCATATGTCACTTTTTTGAACAAGCAACACGGTGTCCTCGCAAACACATTACTCAAACCAAATTTCAGCTGGGTCATCTTGAAAGCAAAACGAAGTTCTCATGATACCCTCGTTTTATTTCAGAACGTTGTGGAACAGTAAAGGATAAATGGTTCACAGTCCATTATAATAATCAACAAAGAATTAAAGATACAATACTTTTAAAAATAGGAAAAGTCTGAAAAAGAATAACTAATTACCTGCATTTCTGATCGGAATTTGCCTTGCTTCGCTGGAAAAATTTTAATATATATATGATAGGTGGTTTCTGGGTGGAATTGGTTTATTTAGAGCACGTGAAACTTGAGACTATTTGTTATAATTTATCATTTCCATTCCTATGAAGTACAGCAAGCCAGAACAAGAAAACTTTTGTTTGCCATTTTGATTCCCTGTACGATAGAAATTCTTATGCTCTTTAGACGTTGCACTATCAATAGTTCGGTTGTGTCACATTATTACATTTATCTATTTTATCTACTTCTTTTAAAAAAAAGTGTGTTAGCTACAGTTGATAATAGAAATGTCTTTACGCTACCACTTCCAACTCTTACCAATATATACAATGTTGAAAGTAATTTATTTGTACATTCTAACTTTACCAAGTTAGAAACAACTCACAAAATAATTTGCAAACTCATTTCTTGCGATTTTTTACACATAATTCCTGTATTAAGACTTATACATACAAATTTAAATTTATTTACAAAAGAATTGGAGTTTTAGTCACATAATTATCCAAAACATAAACATTTTGTTTGAATGTAGAATCTTGTCTTTTAAATCAATTGGTGATTTACTCTTAACTGCAGCTCTCTGTTTAGTTATCCCTATCCTATAACTACGGCCTGTAGGATTAATTATTTTTCAAAGTAATATTATTGCAACATTAATTGTAGTTTGGTGAATACAAACAGGGGCCATAGTTAATTACTTTTAGCCATTAACTTTATATGTAAAATATACCATTTCGTGTCAACACTTTTCTGTAAAATTGTTATCAGTTTTAATGCCCTTACCAAAGATATATGTCTCAGTGTTAATTTTACGAAATACTAATGTGTGATAATGCTAACACTTTCACAGGAGGAGTATATGTGTTGGACTGCCAATATTTTGTGTAGATATGTTATCATACTACAGACCGGTTAGAGTTAGAATTAAATATTACCTTAACTCATATCTATATACTCTGTATTAACCATTACCCGTTCTTACTAGTTCTGTGAGTATGTCTAATAACCCAAAAGAGTATGGGCAGCAATTAATGTGGAATTTTAAAAAATGATGTAAAATCTTTCACAAAACTTAGTATTATAGTATTATTCATAACACAAATCCTGGTAGTAGAGTAACTAAAATTTACAAGAAATTACTTCAAGAATATTATGTATATATTTTACAAATACTTTTAGTAGAATATAAAACTATGACTTGTAATATGCATCATAACTATCTGCAATTGTGCGGCAAATAATTTACTTTTGCAGCGGTGGCGGATATTACAAAAATAGTTAATTCTACCTAACAAAATCAGGGGTCCTTATTTAAAATAGGGGTGAACTTACCGTGTAAGTTGAAGATTTGAACGTTCAAAGAAATAAAAAAAGATTAACAATTCTTTATCAAAAAAATGGGTAATCTTTAACGTTTATTAGTAACGCATATGTTAGTCTGGATCGCCATAATGACAAGTACGTCATAATCACATGATATACAACACATACATTCTACACTCTACAGTATTTATATAGGTACAACTTTTTCAATTCCTCACACCTTCCTATGGCTTAAGTAAAAAATAACCCTCAAAATTTAGTATATGAACAAACTAAGTAAAGTTTACGTACTATTAATAACTTAAAAAAATAGTTTGCCTGTAAAAAAATGGTAAAAAATTATTTGAATGACAAAGAAGTTGGAGATTTTTATAAGAATTGCAAATCTGTTTTTTATGTTTGAATAAAATATTAACCTGAAATATCCTTCAAAGTATTTTCACTTGAAAATAAGTACCTTATACCCCATCTTTGAGTAAAAAATTCCCTTAAATAATTTATTACTTTTAAAAATTAGTAATCTATCTGATGGTAAAAACAATTCTCCATCTACAATGGTTAAATTTAATTTACATTTTATGATAGTATAGAGAATTAACCCATCAAGAGACATGAGCGGCTATAGATTGCCACTACTACTAAGTAATAGTTATACACAAACTAAGAAAATTAAGTAGTTAAATTCACTGTTACTACTCTTATTATCCTAAACCGGTATCCATAGGTAGATAATAGTGAGAAAAAAGATAGTTCAAATCTCTAAATTTCCTTTATACTCAACTGAAACTAGAAGCTTCATTCCGGCTTGACCTACCACACGAAAATCATTCGAATGTAGTTATTTAACTAATACATTGTAGTAGTTTTCATACTATCAAAAAGTTAGTACGAAGATTTACTTTTGAGGTAGTTGGAGCTCCTACACCGAAAAAAATTAGTTATATAAATAACCCCCATTTTTTAGTGGTATAACGTTTAACTAAACTTTTTTTCCTAAGTGTATTATTATAATATATATAAGAATTAAACAGTTACTAAGGTAACTTATAGGAAACTTTATATAATATTACTGGCGAACCTACGGGTCCTATAACGGTATATAATATAACTAAACAAAATATCTATATATATATATTAGACTACCAATCGAGTAATATCATATAATATATTATATATAATATATATATACTATAATAGTTATTGAGTTATATATAAGGTATATGAAATAGTAGTATATATTATATATATATATGCTATATATATATATAGATATATATATATATATATATATATAGGTATAGCTATATATATACGGTAATAGGTATTAGTATAATAAAAGCTGGCCTGAATCTTACGATGGATAAATACAGGGTGATAATATATACTGAGGGATATAAATAACATAGGTTAATATATATATATATAGCATCTAATCTAGACTTCACTATACGAAGCGTCCGGGCGGGGTGACCTGGCCCCACCTCTGTTGTAGAGGGTAGTTCGCATTCGGTCGCACTCTAAATAAATTATTATAGAAGTGATTAAAAAAAAACGATAAAAAATTTGTCTCATTTAATAGTCCATTCGCGGTGCCACATTTCCGGGCGGTCCCCAGGCAAGTGAGCCTGACTAGGTTTTTATTTAGCATCATCTTTGAATTCTAGAGATGAGTTTTTAACTATCATCTGAAGAAGGAAATTTTTAAATAAAAATTTAGTGGGCCACTTCGTTTATATTGTCATTATTATGAGAGGAAATAGAATTTTCAATTTCCTCTCTGTGATCAATATTCCTATTTTTATTTTTAGTTATAAAATGAAAATATTGTGCTATTTCGTTAATAACTTTTGGTGTCATTGATATTATAGTTTCAAGAATGATTAAGTTTCTGAGACACATGCTGCGATCACAGGAGTTTAAATCGTCCTTACTCTCGTTATCCAAAAAGTAATTAAGTGGAAGCTACCCCGAATGACGCGGGCTGTGCCCTCCAGTTGGAAGATGCCCTACCATAATTCTGTATGATTCACCCGCCTGGCTGTAAACGAACTTATTTGATGGCGGTGATCGGACCACGGAATCTGTTTTTCGTATTTTACGGTAATTATTAATGACATTTTATTATGTATTATTAAGTTAAAAGAATTAAATTAGTTAATTAAATTAAAGGTAAAAATTAAATAAAAAATGAAATTTATATATAAAAAAATAATGAATTCCAAAAAGTTGGTCAAAATTTTCGACGGAGAAGCGGGTGAAGTTGCGACCACCTTATTTTTATTTCTTATTTTATGTATCATTATTGACATTTTATTACTTATTATAATTTTAATAATGTGATAAACGAACATATATAAATAAATAAGTAAGAAAAAATTAAAAATATAAAAAATTGAATTTATATTTGTAAAAGAGGAATTAAAACAGATGTCCCGTTACCCCTCAATGGTGCGTCCCGATCGGATTACCCCGTTCCAAGTCAGGGAAAATTCAGGAGCTTGACATGTAGCTTAACTTAAAACCCTCTCTAAATAAAACCTTTTACTTGATAGCCTCTACATCTATTTTGTTCTTTTTTGGTAGTGCTATATAGACTAGCATTAGATGGCCTTGAATTTCAGAAAAACAAAAATCCAACAAAGTGCATAGGGAAAAGTGGGGAGACGAAGTTATACTAAAGTGGTCCAAGGTACACCCCGTCCCCTGACTGTCTTATACATTCTTGAGGTATATATAATATATATATATATATATAACTATATATATATAATATACTATATATTTACACATGTTTCCATATAACCAAACATTGTATATACAGACTCCTATATATTCCAATTTAGGTATATATAGATAGGAAATAATATATACTTAGTATATTATTTATATATAAATTATAAAACTATGTTAAAATTATTTAAATTAAATATATTATATTTATCTTTATAAATATACTAATACTCATGTTAATCTCATACTAACTCATATATCCTGTTGGTTTTGAATATTTTTTAATTTTTTTGTATTTCTCTTCTTATTGATTTATTATGGGAGTTTTAGCAACTTTTGAGAGGCTAACTCTTTTCCTAAAGACAACCGCAGTCAAATACGCAACATTTTGTGTTTTTTATCTC
>JABUQX010013132.1:0-7500 GCA_015478945.1 Trachelipus rathkii | reverse complement strand
ATATATGGATATTAGATCCCGAGTACGGACAGTAAACGAAATATTATTTGTTGCCTCCAAACCCCATATATAGTTAATTTTATATCTATGTTTGAAACTAATCACCTAGCTAAATTGGTACGAGTTCCACACCAAGCAGCAAAAAAAACACCCACCAATTGTGTAATGTAATTATGCGGAGTAGAATCAATTGAAATATGTGTTCCAAAGACAGCTTCACATACAAGGAAGTATAGAATATTCTATCGTAATACTCCTGTGTCGTAGAGTCGACTTAACAGACTGATCATTAAGAAATAAATACCGGTAAGTCATTGAATAGTACAAAATCTTGTAAAATTGTTGAAAACCTGTTTTATTTTACATAAACCTTACATTAACCAATTCCTATTATTTACTTGCTCAGGAAAAATATGCTAATGTCTAAGTGAAACCTACTGTAGTAGTGAAAATAAATCTGTGTAATAGTACTCATCAACGTTAAAACAAATTCCATTCTTAAACCTTTCTGGAGTATCGTGAATTAAATCATAATGTAGAAAAAATCGTATATGATATATATATAATATAATACTAATGTGAAATAACTGGAGGTAAATAAATATAATAAATAGTTGAGTAATAATAGATGATGATGATGAATAAAGTGAAAAGAAATTAGAAGATGTTAGAATGTAAATTTAATAGAATAATAGTCAATATTTTTGATTTGTATCTAACTTAGTGTAAACTAGAAACTAAAAGATATAATAAGGAAAAGTTTGAAATTTAAGTTAGGTTTGATGTGAAAGTAGTTGACGATGTCTTAGAGGTGAAGAAATGAAGATGATGATAGAAGATAAGGAGTTATAGCAAATAAAATAAAAATATAAATAAATAATTTATGATGAGTGACCTGTGGTTATAAGAAGCTATGGTATATACAATGAATTATAAAGTTGTGATCTAGAAAATTCTAATGGTATTAATATTTAAAAATTGAAAAGGTCAATGATATGAGTTGTTGTACATAATATGGTGATCCATTTACTGAGTAGTATAAATATGTTGAAAGAGATTTACCCAATCTTTGAGGATACATTTCTCTGAACGAGATGTTCTGGATGGGTATATCTATGGCAACCCGCTGAATGCGTATATATGGATCCTCGAGTAATATGAGTATATATATTAATATATATAATAGAGTGAAGATAGTAGCATTCAGATTGATAGTTATTATGAGTGAACATGGAATGTTAGGAATAGAGATGTAATACAAAAAAGGATGGTATATAACAGGTGGTATAAAAATTTTTGTATATAATAATTATATAGTAGGTCAAAGATATAATAAATATAATGAGTGTAAGATATAATAAAATGAGTAGAGTATAGGATATTGAATTATTCTGTGAAAGAGAAGTATAGTGTAGTAAAGTAATAATCTTCTTAACACAAGAATTAATCCTATATAAGTTATTAACTAGATGGTGTAGGTAAGATAATTCGAATGTATGAAAAAAAGTTATGATATATTGAAATAATTTATGTTTGTATAAGAAGGAAATGTGAAGTAATTAATGATTGATGATTAAATATGTTTGAACGCTAAATCATCTAATCTAATTATCTAAATATTGTATCTAATATTGTAAATATATAAGTAGTATTGTAGTCACTTGGAGAGGAAGGTGATATACGAAAGGAAGTAGGTAAAATTGGGAAGTAATGTAAAAAAAAGTTAATAAATAGAATAATTAAAGGTAATATGAGAAGTGCATAAATATGTGTAAGTAAAGCGCAATCGCTAAAGTACATACTAAACGGTTGAATGTGAACAATTGATACTGAACAAATGGGGCAAATGAAGGACGCAATTGTTAGTTAGTGCAAAGGAAGGTTGGATGATTCTTTAAAAAATAGTAGAAGAATAAATATTACGCAAGTCGAAAAGGTAAAAAAAACGTTTCAATAAGTGTATGAAAGCGTTTAAAGTAAAAAAAAAATCGTTGAATGTACTAAAAAGCAAATGATGAAGATTCAAAAGAAAGAGGCGCATGGAATTATATAAGGAGGTAAAAAAAGAAATACTAAAAAGTTCATACGTAAATAAAAATAAACAATAATAAGTAAATGAAACAGTGGAAGGAGATGGAATAGAGAGACAATACAAGGTAAATAAGGAAGCTACTTCTAGTAAGGAAAGCGTCTGAAGAATAAGTTAAGGAATGATAAGAATAAGGGTAATCAATTGTACTTAGTATATAATTAGAATAGCGATGCTGCTTTTTAACTGATGAAAATGGCATGTGAGGGAGATGTGGAATAGAACACTCGAAAATCTGTGCACAATATTAACGAGTTATAATAGATGAGTGTATAGTGATATAAAGTGAATGTTTGAGTTTTGATGTTATTCTAAAGATAGGAAATAGGTATTTTGGATGAGAGTTATTAGTAAGAGTAGAATTAATAATGGGTAGTGAGTGAGAAAGTTTAAGAATGGAAATCTGCAGGTATATGAATAGAATTAAATTATCTTAATGAATAAATGTAATCAAAGTAGCCGGTAAGCGAGATATTTGAAATTTGAAAATTTGAAATATAGATGAAAAATGTGTATAGTAATTTTCATTTATGGAGGGTATATTTCCAAGGGATTGAAGGAGAACAGTAGCATTCATACTAAATCACCTTAATGTATTAAGGGTAGAGGTGAAGTGAAAAAAAGGGACTGTAAGAAGAAATTTTATAGGGAATAAGTTTATTGAATGTTGTAGGGAAGGTATATGCTGCGTAAATTTTGTCGAAAGAAAGTTGAGCTGTATCGAGATAAGACTTAGAGGGACTAGATTGTGACTAGTATAATGAGTAAAACATAGGTGCGTTAAATTATTTTAGGCAGTCAAAGTAGATCATGTGATGTGATCAAATCTTTACATGAAAACAAATGATTTTGTGAGAAAATGAGGATAAAGAGAATATTAAATAAATTGTATTTTTAAGTTTATGGATGCACATGCAGTAATATTATGATAGATAGAAGCTTTAATATTGCAGGTAATTATGATGATTATGGTGTTGCGTGGTAGGCTCTTGAAAATGGATCAAAAGTATGAGGTATGACGAATAGTTGAAGCAGTGTGTAAGAAATAAATGGTGTCAATGATATGTATTAGGTTAGGAGGAAAGACACCCCCCCCCCCCCAACCTGTTTGAGTGTTTATTCTCCTGGTTATATCTTAATGTATGAAGAGGAGGTTATTGAGATATAATTGAGGTGAGATGCAAATGGTGTTAGAATGGGAGAATGAGTTGAGTGAGGGTCTACCTATCCGATTAGATGCGGTTAATGATTTGAATATAATATTCTAATATGTTGAACGAATCTGAAGAGAGTTTGAGATGGATTTTGGATATTTGGTATTTGCCAGGGTGTGTGAAAGGATGAAGGCTTGAAAGTAAACTGTGGGATATAGTAGTTATAGGATTAGTGGTTTGAGTTAATGATGGAACACTCCTCAGTGTGAATAAAGTTTATGTTAGTATTGGCAGCTAGAACTTAAAGTGTCTATTTCAAATATTCTAGTGTAAAATTCATATTGGTAGGATATAACAGGCATACTATGCAGAGAGATATAGTTATGAAATTGTGAATGTCTGAAGTATATAATGGACTGGTCCAATTAAAAATCTTGTGATCGAATGACAAAAATGGAACATAATTTCGTAGAAGTGCATAAATCTTTACGTGAAGATGCTTACTTATGTAAGGAAAAAGATTTTACCTGAGAGATAATGGACTACAATAAATTGAGACAATATGTCTGGAATAAGAAAGTATATATCTAAAGTATATTTCAAATTAGTGTATCAGTTAATGCAGATCACAATACAGGAGGTACAGTGCATTGATAGAGTATATTGTAAAACATTCTATATAAAGAGAGTGAGTAAATCTAAACTCACCAATAGATGAAATGTGTGATATGATATGAAAAAAAATGGGTAATTTAGATGAATTTATTATATAAGAACTGTTTCTCGATTAATGATTAAGTTTTGTGCTAAAGATAGAAAGTATTAGTGATTATTGATATGTACGTATGTATATGAGAAAGAGGTATAAGTAGTCAAAAAAACGATCTGTCCCAAATTTTAACTCAATCGGACAACTGCAAGGCGACCCTCATCGACCATGAAGTATTTGAGTCGATGTCTCCAGATATGTTTTCCAAAATTAAAATATAATCATTTATAAAAATAGATGTGAATAATTTTGATAAATTAAAATTCTGCCTAGAAAATTTTAATTTCCGTGAAGATGATATTATCCAACGTAATATATATGTGAGTAGTTTTGAGTCAATTAATAGTAGATTAGTGTATTAATATATTATATTAAGGATATTAGTAATTATTTTGAGATTAAAATGATATTATAATAAAATTAATATGAGTATTGACATGATAGAGTAGAATGTAATTCTTAGTTTAATTATGTATGAGTCTATGTATGTTGGACCTCATCATTCAGATCCTATATATAAGAAGACCTATATTATTATCTATATGATCGATTTACACATTTGATGAGGATGTCTTGTTCACTTGGTCTCTATGATATTACTTTCTATTGTGGATTTTGATTCTTGAGTGTCATGTTAGTACAAGATGCTCATTCACTAATTTATATGATATTACAGAGGGGCATGTAAGGACATTATTATAGCTTTCTTTTCGACGTTTGTAATTTTATATTTCTATTCATTATTATCTACTGTCATCTTTTCTTATTTAACCGATTGTCTTAGTATTAACTAAGTACACCATTACCTCCCAATATACTTGGATGAGTCTAAAAGTATGATTATTATGAATTGTTATTATTAAGATCATATCATTATCCATTCCATTATCGTTAATAGTGTATATTACATTTTCAATTAATCATAATCAACGAAAGATTATCCATTATAATTAGTTAAAAGAAAATTGAATATTAATATTATGAACCTGTATATCATCCGGAATTATTCATCCATTAACAATTTAACTACCCACTTTATCGCAGAATCTGAAGCGTCTTTAAGAGTTCAAGCAGTCACTTCAAATATATCAAGTTACCCCGATCTTAGATCATATGAAGTAGATTCTAACCACTATCGTGGTTCCCTCCAAATGGGTATAGTATCCTCCACGAATTCATTATTAGAATGTCCAGAAAAAGCTCCGATCATTTAGATGACTATGGAATTGCGAATATTGATTTGTTGAATAATTAGTATATGTATTATAATATGTATATTATTAAAATTTTATTATTATATAATTATAATTATAAGATTATATATCCTCTTCTCAAGACTAGACCTTTTATTTAAATGTTATAATTAATTATTTTACTAATTAATTTTGAAGTAAAAGGATTTTTATATATAACAAAAGAAAGAAAGAAAGTAATTACGATTGATGTTTAAAATCCGTTGAACTATTCGCAAATGTTAGTTATTTATAATGCATGATCTACCATAATACGTTCTTCAAGAGAAGAACTGAAAATGAAATAATACAGCTTCACTCCCAACTAAATCAGTACGAGTGGAACCCCCCAACAATTCAGTTTGTGTACATTGAAATCCCTTAAATAAAAAGAGGACCTCAGTATTTGATAATGAAAAGATAATAATATAACAGTCTCGTAGATAGAAGTAGTTTCAATGAGTAATCATAAATAAAAAGGCTCAAAATGCAAAAAATTCTATATATATATTAGTTCCTGGTTATAGTGTAGATAGCCTGCCTAGCATGAAAAACATAAGAAATATTAAATGTATAGAAGGAAGAAATAAGATTTTTAAGTACCTATATCATATAAACATAATTTCGAAATACTTAGAGATATTCGAATTCTCGAACGTGTTATAGAATGTTTATATTTACAAAAGGCACATACTCCACCAATGTAACTTAACGAGGTTACAATGATCCGACAATAAAGTTCTAGTTTCAACAAATTATCTGTAAAATACGGATGAAAAGGTTATAATTAAAATAATTCTTATAGTAACATCTAGGAGTGAATCTCATGAGATCAAGAGCATAAAAATTAGGAGATTTAGATTAAAGAGTAAGTTATTCCATGATTAGCATGAGTTAAGTTCTTTGCTCGAATTGAAATGTAGTAAAATAACAATAAAGTAAATAAGGCCACGCAATGCGCAAATCTTCTTCTAAAACCAATGAGCAAATGGTGTGAATTATTCTACATCTAAAAACAAAAAAAGCAAAAAAAATAAGCAAAACAAAATTAACTAAATAAGACAAATGATAGATAATATTATATTCGTACCTAATAAAACCTATAATATTTCAAAACATTAATAACTTCATTAATATACTACAACCAAATATTTCTAAATTAATTAAGAATAATCCATAGAAAGTTAAATAAAACACTTCAACGCTCTCACGTAAAAAATTGTGACGTATAATGTATAATGTAGTCTGTTTGCCAATTAATTTATAAAAAATAAACTTATTGACATCTACCTTGGTAAATAATAATCTTGATATTTCAAAAGCGGATAACAATGCAAAAGTTGGCGATTATGATTTTTAACCGACCAACTTGTATACGAAAACTATATATAAAAATAAAATATCTAATAAATATTTAAATAATTAAATCTTAAAAGTAAGTAAAAAAAAAATAACAGACATGTAAAACATCATAGTAACTAAGGATTTCCCTACACAATTACTATTATAGTCCCTATGAGTAAAAGAATTAATTTCTTACAGAACTTTACCCAAAAGTAAAAATGTACTTAGGGCTATATGATCGACCATTTTATACCTAATACCGTAATACAACATATACAAAAATGGCCTGATATTACTTAATATACATACGTACGATCGTATTAAACATCCCTAATATTATATATATATATATATTATATATATATATATATATATTTATTATATATATATAATATATATATAAATAATAATATATATTATTATATATATATAATATATATATATATATATATTAATAATATAATATTATATATATTATAATAATTAATATATATATAATAATATATATAAATATTATATATAATATATATATTAATATATATTAAAATATAATATAATATATATTTAATTTACATCTTATGTATAATATATATATAATCATTAGTGACCGATTGATAAGTTATCTCGTAACTTCTTAATTAAGCATTTGTTATTTAGTTTAAACAAACCAACATTTAAGCTAATCAAAAAAGTTAGCAAAGTTGAATGAAGAATATTTATCTTTTAAATTTTAGAATGAATATTAATATAGTAACAAAAAAATTGTATTTTAATTATGCCAACATGATGTCGTTATTTGATTATATATCAGATCGATATTATCATGTTAAAAAACTCGGATAAATAATTATAATTTTAAAGTATCTCATTTAAAAATAATTATAAATCATTATTCTGAAAAAAGCAAAATCA
>JABUQX010013131.1:0-26320 GCA_015478945.1 Trachelipus rathkii | reverse complement strand
TGTTTGCGTGGATGGATGGATGAAGTTGTAACGATTGCTGAATAGATAAATGTAGATGTTATGGATAATAAATGTATGAGGATATGATAGTGAATATGATCTAAATTGCGATGGTTGCAGATCCGATGTGATGGATGGTTGGACGTATGCAGATATGGTTGTGAATATGATGTAAAATGGATCTATGACTGTAATGATGTAATGAATGGTTGGAGGGTTGCAGATGTGTCCTCCCAAAGACGGGTTATTACACAACATCCAACTTATACGTTTTTGTTTAGTCAGTAAATAAAGAATCATTTTTTTTTTTTATAAAATGAAATATTATTACAATTATGTTACTGGTACCACTGGTATTGGTACTATGAGAACATATACAATGCGCTCCTGCAATAGTTGAATCGTTGTAGTACTCATCAACATACTTAGTGATTGCGTTTCCACACAACTATATTGTCATTTAACACCCCACGTCTGGATTTTTGAAGCACTTCAAGTTCGTTCGTAGGCGACTGAATTTATTAGCCATAACATATTAAGGGAATATTTATTTGAACAATGTCTGATAAAATCTAGCAATCCAACTGGAAGAACTTCTGTATGATATTAGTGAGAGCAATAATTTAAACAAACTGCTGGTTGTTCACAGTAAAAACTAATGCATTAAATGAACCTCATTGAGAAATAATGTAATATTAATCCAAAATTTTTATTATCCGAATTTATGTATTAAGAAACTAAAAATACAATCATCATTTTTAATATACATAAATTTAAGATTCAAAATAGGTCAGCAAATAAACTTTACGGAGGTCTTAAGCAAGATTGACCCACTAGTAGTTTATTCAAGACATGCTCAGAGGGTATTAAGAGTTGTGAAAAGATTAAAGTTTAAATTCTTTTGAATTGGTAAAAGGCTACAAATCATGAACTGAGAGTGATCTACAGAATAGATATTCTCATTTTTTGACGCAGGGTGCACTGCAGAATAAAAATGTTCTCAGTCGGCAAAGCGTGAGCTGCAAAATAAATATTCTCATTGGACACAGCGTACTCTACAGAATGAACATTCTCATGTGACACAGAAACCCTTGCAGAATGAATATTCACTTTCAACACAGCTTGCCTTCTTGTAAGAAAATTCTCATTCGATTTAGAGCTCCCTGCAGAATAAATATTCTCTTTAGACACAGCGTACTCTGCGGTATATGAAGATTCACATTCGATGCAGATATCCTCTACTATAAACGTATATATTCGACATAGAGAGAGGGAGTAAAAAGTAAACATTAGAACATTAGAAATAAAAAGACAGTAAGAAGCCACATGGGCCTATCGAGACTGTCCCAGTCTTTGCACCACCGAACATAGGTTGTTAAAAACAAACTCCGACTATCCAATATATATGAGAAAGTAGAAATTATTTTACTTTTATGAATTACCAATATAAGGGAATTTGCTAGCGTCTGTAAAATGGCTTCATAGGGACAACATTTTTTAAATCAAATTTTGGAGGAAATATTTCCGGTATCTCTCTATCCTGTACAAATAGTAAAAAATAAAAAACATTATGCCGTATTCAAATGCAAATCCCAAGAAACTTCTCACTGCATAGCAGGCCTGAATACGCTCTGTCTCTGCTGAGCAATACACGGATCTGTATTTATATAGTTAAGGTTATTTATCCCATATGAAATTGTACATTGAGTTAGACTATTTTTAATTAATGTAGCCTTGCTTAATCTTAAATTTAACGGAATTTTATCACAGTGGAATAAAATTATCAACTATATTACATCAAGATCAAGTGATGATCATTCGGAGCACACAATGTACAATTCTCTTTAATTCAAACCATTTTTCCGGTGGGCAAGTCTTAAGGCCATAAAATAAAATATTATTAATATATTAATAATATATATATACTATTTTATGACCAAATATATATATAAAAACTTATCTTTATGTTTATATATTTATATTATACTATACTTAATACTTTAATACAAGTTATACTCTTATCATTATTATATATTTAATATATATAATAAATATATATACTATAATAATATTTATAATATAATTATAGATACACTATTAATATTTTTATACAATTGAAAACTGAGGATATTCACACGACTATTTACATACATTATAAATCCTTTTCATTACCTATTAGGTATAAAACTCTATTCGAAGATAACAAGTAGTTTATGTCTCAAACGAGTGGTTTACGAAATATATAAGTAAGAAAAATATAAACCTATTTTTTTAAAGTTACGCCCATATATAAATAGTATAATAATTATATATATATAATATATTATATATTAATTAATATATATACTTAATTATTAAAACACTTATATATGTTTATACATATACATATAACATTATACATATATATATCTTTAACAATACAAATTTAACAATATATATCTACAAGGAATTGTAGATAATATACAGTAAATAATATTAAGAAAATATAATTATAATAATAATTATATATACAATATCTTATAATATATACAATATAGAATTATATATAATATATATTATAATATATATATATATATAATATATATATATAATAATAATATTAATTATATTAATATATATATATATATATATATTTAATAATATAATATATATATATATATATATATATTAGAAAATTAAAATATTCAAAATATCAATATTAATACTAGACAATATAATGTATGAAAAGGAATAATTTTTTATATCTTGTCATAATATATATATATAATATATATATTATATATATATATAATATATAATAATATATATATATATATATATATATATATATATTACTATATATAAAAAATATATATATATTATATATAAATATTTTAAAAAGCCATCACAACTCAATGTTAACTTAAATATAAGAATCACATTATTTCAAGTTATTATCACTAATTACTCATATTCTCTACTATAAATACCTATAGCAATCTCTTTATTTATTAATATCTCAGTTTAGATACCTCTTTAGACCCAAAAGTTATTCATTCTCGAATTTTTTATTATCATAGTTCTTATTTCTTATACATAATCCATCAATCTGAATACATATTAGCCTTCTACAGTACATATATCAACATTAATTCTTCAGTAAAAGGGTTAATATAGTACACAACCCAGCACCTCTAAAAAATTTAAATATTTTATATTATATTATTAATTATTTTTACAATATATTATATTTAATTATTTAATATTACTTAATTATTATATAATTATATTAATATTATTATTATAATTTATTTATTATTTTAATTTATAATTTATAATTATTTTTATTTATTATAACTATTTTATATTTTAAATAATATATAATTTTTAATTATATTTATAATTAATAAAAAAATAAAATAATAAAAAAATATATTATTATTTTATATATTATATATATATTTTATTTTTGTAATATTATTTAATTTATTATATAATTTATGTTTTATTTTTCAGTTTTATTTTTTTGGTTTATTTTTTTATATTTATAGAAATTTAATTTATTATTAATTATATTTATTATATATATTTAAATGACTATAACTATAATCTTAATTTTAATATAATTATTATAATATAATATTTTTATATAAAATTATATTTAATTTATACAATAATTATATAAATATATATTATTTTTTTTATTATTATTTAAATTATTAATTTATTTTTTTTTAATAAAATTTAAAAATATATAATATTTTTCAATATCACTATATATACCTATGTATGCTCCCATATAAATAAGTTCTACAACTATCCTTATGAGGTATTCTATATCACGGAGTCTATCACAAATCTACCACAAAATTACGTATTTATTTATTCTTTCTAGTCTATTGACGTACGCAAGTACATAAAACCCGCTCGCGGAGATACGATGACAATAATGGCATTTAGAACTGTTTCAGATCGATATGCACCTCAACCATAGATTCATTGACCCTGAAAGCGAGTAACCCCATAACGAAGTACATATATCTCTTGCTTGATGGATCTATAGTAATGTGAGCTACAACCCTTCCAAACACTACTATAATTCCCAAAAAAACTTATATATCACAATAATAAACATATAGGCTCTATAAGATTTTGAACACACACGAGATATGGTATTGACGCTTTTCCTTTGATAACAATAGTATAGGACGCGAAGATTCTCCCACGTCCACTGTGCATAACACGATACACATACGAGACTCCAGATAATCAAGTCCGATCTTGCCACTCCCCGAGTCCTATCCTCCTTGCCGTACCACCAATGCTATCTATTGAATACTCCCTGGCCGGTATGCGTACCCTACTTTGTTGAGACGCATACTCTACTAGCAGAACTAACCACATTCACTCTCCATACCTTCTTTATCCTATCATCATACCCACACCTCCATATAGTGAGAACAGCGATAAGGAGAAACTTAAATGCCATACAATCAAACCTAAATGATAATTGTATGTGACTAATACTTGCAATACTCAGATGTTTCACTATATGCCGCCTCGCCTCTTCTTCCCAGCATAACACACTTATAACACAATAATTTTCAAGTATTACTCAACCACATTTCATGTTCCTGCTATTTATCGTATCATTAATCTTGTTACTTATGCTAACCATAAATTTTAAAATACATATCCACTCAAACTCTTCACAGAAATTGAGTGAATGTTATTACAATTTAGACGATAGGTATAGCAAGATATTTCGGTTATTGAGATCATAAATTTAGGTGAATTTCAATTGAGCCTTTAGACTAAATATTTAGATAGTTACTATATATTAATATTTAATGGATACTTCACAATATTTATAACAATATACTTACTTAATATATATCATATCATATATTAATATTAATTTTATAATATATATTAATATACTATTAATATTATTATAATTAAATAACAATTATATTAGTTAATATAAGTAAATTCTTTGAAGTAGTATATAAATCTTTATTATATAAATAAGTAATTATATTATTATATATTACGTCCAACTGTCTACAATACCATCACATATATATGAGTATAGTATATAATTTTATTACCTTTATTAGTTAAATAATAATTTATAGGGCCAAATAACTATAGTATATATCTTCAATAAGACCCATACTCCACACCTTTTAAGTGTTCCGTAAGTAAGTATTCAGCATAGTTCTGAGTGTGATGTGTGCTAAGTGTTTGATGTGAGAGCTAGTGAGCTCGAGCGTGTGTTGTGGATGCCAATGTTGTAGTAGAGCTGATAAAGAGTGTGTGAGTGTGATGTTTGTGTGGAGTGTTGTGTTTGTGTGTGTGTCTGTCAGGGTCGCCCGCTGTATGTGTGTGTGTGTAGTGTATGTGTGTGCTGTATATCATTTAAGTGGGAATGTGCATGGGGGTTTGGAGAAGCCTAGAGGAGCACTGGTCCGATATAGATTAGAACACAGAAAACTTGAATACTATTAAAATCACATAAAATATACACACAAACACATATGTCAAAATTAAATATAAAAAGTTACTGTATATTATATAAACTTAATGCATTATCGTAAATGCATTTATAAACATTCTTATATGCTGATATAGTAATTTTTAATAGTTTCTATATATTTTTCACACCACTTTTAATTTGCATGAGATCGATCTATATAATAATCAATACATGTATAAGGCATGATCAATAACGATTAAATGACGTAATATCATCAAATACTATACACTTCAATAAGGAAGAGAAGTGAAAAACTACCATTTATTCTTATACTATAAAAATTATATTATACCTTATTTCAATTATACTATAACTTAAACATATATTAATTACTATATACTATCATATATATATCATTACACTATATATATATACTACTACTATATATTAATACTACACTATGCTGCTATATATTAATACTATCATACATTAACTTATATAACTAAATATCACCTACTTTAATATATATATATAATTTAATTTTAATAATATAAATATATTTTTATATTTAATATTAATATAAATTAATAATTAATTTTATATATATATATTATTAATTATTTTATTATCTAACAGACTACAAACTTAAATGCTTACAGGTAATATAATCATAACTAAATAAAGGTTTTACACTTAGTTATTTATATAGTGAACTATAAGATATGTTCGCACAAAACTAACTATATACATCCGTTAAACGTCACAGGAGACCCACACTCAGTGATAAAACCATCATACATACCCAATAGTCATCCTACTCTTACTTATTACTATATTTTATCAACTCACTACCTCTAATGATAACCATACGTACTGAAACCTAAAATAATTATAGCAATTTGTTATATGTCACAAAGATACATTTTCGTATTTGAAGGAAAAATATTTAATATAAATTTATATTTATATATATTTAAATTTTATAATTATTTAATCACATATTTATTTATTATATTTTCATTACAATTATTTATTCACATAAATAATAATAATAATTATATTTTTAAATTAAACTATATCAATATAATAAATTACTTTATCAATTAATTATGCTTATTAATGAATATTTACATATTTTCCATAAATGATTAAATATATAAAAATAATTTAAATATTAATTTCACTTTATACGTATGATTTATTATACATAATGATATATTATACATTGGAATCAGTCAAACTAAACAAATCATTTATTGCATATAGAAATATATAGAATCACTCTTTTATAAAGCAACCAATATTCCTAATCTTTAAAAATCCTCTATATATATATCAGTAAAAGCATCCCTAAAACAAGGAAACTAGGTTATCTGTTGAAACACTTACTAACTTTTTAATAACTATTAATATATATTATTTATAAATTGTAATTGACCTTTGATTTTCAAGTTCATTTAAAACCCATAACAAAATTAAAGAATAAACATAATTATTCTTCCTTATGTCACGCTTTAAATCTACATTAAAGTGAAAACGTTATTTAATTATCTACTAGTGAGGATTATATATAGTCACTAATTAAAAAATGCCAAAAAACATATTTATAGAGCAAGTAATTAATTTAAATTTATTATATAACATTTATACGAATCAAATTATTTATTAACATATTTTTATAAAAATATATATTATATTTATTAATATAATTTATATTTTCAGTATGACTGTATATGATATTACCATACTATGATAAAATACTTTTATAGAGAATATGTTAAATCATAATTAGGAAATGTATTTATGTTCGGTAATGCGGACATTGTCAATAATATAAATACATAAAATCGATAAAAATAAAAAATAATCTAGCATATATTATAGTAACCTATTATGTACTGCAATTGAAGGAGGGCCAAAGCTGAATTAAAAATAATTATGATAATATATATTTAGAAGTAATTGGAGGTAACGAGAACGACAATTAAGAAATAAAATATCAACTAAGAGCTTATACACCAATTTTGAGTTATTTTGTATATGCTTCATACAATATCCTATCCTTGCAGTAAGCATTATTGAATAGATATTACGTGATTATTTATAGCACTAGAGTTTCAGACCACCCGGGCGTATTTTTATAAATTAGTGAATAGATATATTTATAAGATATAATTACTAGTATTAAAACGTAAGGCTTTAAATTCTATATATATACAATTCTTGCTATTCTAAGAGAAAGGTTTATTTTAATTAAATTGAGTATAACGGCCTCTATATTCCAAATTAATATTTTAATTTCTGCTTACTTTATAAGAACACTCACTGATATTTAAAGATACCTGACCCGGTGTAATATGCGAGAGTCTTCCTACTATTAGACTTATTCAATGAAATTATATGATAGTTTAGAATATTCATTGTGAACCGGTATATTTGGGATATGGAGTAATATCTATTCTTAATAATTTTAAGTATTGCTTATATAACTTTTAAGGTATATTTGTAATAAATTGATTATAATTCACTATTATATATTATAAATATAAACATAAATTTACTAAATTTCTAATATTATATATATATATTACAAATGATGAAAGTATAATATTCATTATCATACATACAGTAGCTAAATAATAAACCATATACATTATTATATTATGTATATAACTTAATAAACTCACACTTTATATATATATTATATATTAATTCAATATTGGCCTTGATATAATAAATATCAGGTTAGCAGAACAGTGAATATATCTTATAATACACTCAGATACCTAGAATATTAAATAATTTTTTAATTGGAATACAGATAAGACACGTCCATAGATAAGTACGTAGCTTTTATTAGCATTATAGAGTAAAGTATATCGTTTAAAGTTCACTGAAATGGCATGATAAGAGCATAATAGGCTAATTATTAGAGGAATATGATTGATGTGAGGTTTCTCCTGCTCCTTAATGATATATTGCCTCACACTTAAATTCGAATTATAATATAACCAATTTGACCTAAAATAATTTTAATAGTAGACGTACATGAATATAAGAATATTCTAAATGGCCATGGAAATTTATATCTGCAATGAGATTTTCTACTATCAAATTCGTTTTATCTTTGTTAAACTACTTGTAAGTAATCAATTTCCTTTCTTTAAGATGAGGGTCATTCACAATCAGTAGAAAGCTGTACATTATGAAGCTATTTGTAAAAAGCATATTTAATTCTGTTGACAAAAATGAGTCCTTGAAAGTTAAATTAATATATACTCGCATGCTACAGTAGTATTAAAATATGCGAGCTAGAAAAAACAATTCTGTGTTAGAGTTCATATACAATTAATGTATTTTCATATATTCTATAAATAAATATACACATGGTTACATGTTAATCTAATTATATATATTGAACCATTTGTATACTTTCTAAATGAATGCCCGTAACAACTCAGGGTGAACAGATATGTCATATCTTCAGAAGAAAATATACCATAATATTGGAAATGTCTCGGACTTGATAACTCATCGATAAACAAAATAGCCACCATCATAATTCTGGTCTCATAGATCAGAAATAAGGTATCTTCACACAAATTTATGAGTAGGCCACTTTGTAGTCTCATTCACTTCAGGTTAGCGTCTGCTCTCACTTGGGAAATTTTTCTAAATGCTGATACTTAAAAATTATTTAATCTTTTTTAATAAATATTAAGAAATTGTTGCCAAAGAGCTACTTATCCTCACCAGTACAAAGTTATTCAGGTGTATCTTCAAAGCAACAATTTCCACCTTAACTTATAAAAAAATTAAGATTAAGCTTCCTATCTTGTAACCAATACGTTAAAGAATATTCTCAATTATACACACTATTGCGAATCCGAAATAACAGCGGAAACGCAGTCAAGCCTATGCATAACACAATAAGAAGAGAGATTTACCACACTTATCGTCTAGCAAAATAGGAAGATTCCCTTATCATCAAAATAGGAAGAAATTTCCTTATATATATTACAAATAATAAAAAAGGTTTGCTTAATTCAATTAAAATAATAAGTTAAAAGGATATAACGCGGACAATTCATCTATATTAATATCAGAGTAATGATTCCAATTATCTTCATATATTACCTAGTAATGAAATTATTCCCATTTTATGATCATTATATACTGTTATAGAAAACACCAAAAGATTTTAAACAAAAGGTAAATACAATATAAATATAAAACAACCCAACCAAACAAAGCATATATCATTCGACTAAAATGAGTCTTATGCAGTAGGCGTATATAAAATCCTTATACAAAAATATTGTACTGATTTAATGAGAGATTAAGATTAAGAAGTTACTGGCCATATTTACAACACAATTTAATTAAAGACCAGTTTATGCGTCATCGATACATTTCGCACATATTAATTCAATTCTTTTATATTTGATATATCATGATATATACTCAAAATGATATTCAATGTTATAACTGAAAGACTTTTTTGAACATTATTAGGAAATCTAAAATTAAATTTATAAAGATATAAATCTAAATAAAATATAAATTAAAATAAATATAGATGTTTATTCTAAAATAATAACAATATTTATATCTTAAGAAATGATTATATTAAAAATGTGAAAATAATTTTAAAGTTATTAATTGCAAACATAAAAATAAAAATTTGAAATCTTTAAATATTAGTTATTGAATAAATATATTTTCTTTAAACATAATTATAAAATTAAAATATAATCAAAATTAATAAAAAATATCCCTCCTACTTGTTACTCATTTATAATAAAAAACTATAAAGAAACGGTAACTCACAGAATGCTAGACTGATTTTAGTATAATAAGAGTTAATAAAAATGAATTTAAATTAAATTAAAACTTACAAAATTAACATAAATATATTATAGGTTCAAATTAATCATTTTAAATATAAAAAAAGCTAACTAAATATACTTTTAAATAATAGAATAAAAATTAACATTATAAAATAACTAAATAACATTAAAATAAATCTAACATTACTATTCTACATTTTATTAATGTTTTGTAAACTTTGTAAACAATTACTATATAAAATACAAAAAATAAGTTAGTACTAGTCTCTAGTTCACTTTTAAAAAATATCTATAATTAATTTTACATAAGTAAACTAACAATCAAGTCACGCCAATTGTCACAATTGAATTCAAATTCATTTGCAATATCGATCAAATAATTTAGAAATAAAGAAAAATATAAAAATGAAAGACCATTGGATAATATTATAAATGAAACAAAAACACACTAAAATATATATGAAATGTAGAAATCAACACATTATCATTAAAAATTAAAAATGAATTTATATATATAAAATATAAAAACTGTAAACTATAATCATAATTGAATCGTGGTGGATCCTGTATACAAACTCAATATAATAAAATAGAACGATATTATTTTGCAAATAATCCGATTTTTATAAAATAATTGGGAGTGGATATAAATTTTAATTAAATAGAGCATTATTTCACTATTAAAAACAATTGAAAAATGTAAAATGAAATTATAATAATAAAAACCTATAATAATATACCAGAATGTAAATTAACTCAAACTTATACAGACTCTCAATTGAAAATAAATCCAGCAACAAACTCGTACAACCAAAATCTAAATGAAATTAAATTCACGATAGTAACCTTAAAATTAAATCAATATATACAATATTCTCATCCAAAGAGCGTGTAATGAAACTATAAAAAATCACAAATAAATTTATATTCAACACACGACTAATACTTAAATATGCAATGCAAAATAGTAATAATGAAAACAAAATTAATTTAAATTACAATATAATCTATAATAAGATAAACATATAATTTCGTAATATTTTACTCCTATTATCTACTTATATAATATTAAAATTCCCTCTATCGCATTATTAAACTAAGAGTCAATTTACCCAAATATTGAAATGCTGTACCCAGCGACCATATTCTTTCTATATAATGACCATAATAACTAATAGAAGTAAAAATAAATTCCGGATATTCAATTCTGGAGAATCAAATTAAATAAGGAAACTTTTCAATAAATTGATTTGGAAATGTTGAGTATAGCCAATTTCATATCCTATCCTATTATAAATATTAATATATTTAATATAATAATATTAATTAATAATATATATATATATATATATATATATTTAATAAATAATAATATATATATTAATATAAAAACATATATTGTATATAAACATAAAATAAAAACAGGAAAAATATTATAAGTATAATATACATATATATATATATATATATATTAATATATATAGATTATATATAAAAAGTTATTTATATTATATATAAAATATATAGAGTTAAAATATATATTATATATATATATATATAATATATATATATAAATAAATTTAAGTTGTAATATATAAATAGATATAATTATATATATTAAATAACCTTACATGAAATATAATATGTAGAAATTATATATATAACATTGAAATTTAAAAAATATTTATAAATATATTAAATTCATAATATAATAAGTTATTGAAACTGATAAAAACAAAATGTAAAATATAACACATATCATTATTCACATACTAACACGAATCTTAATATATAAAAAATTAATAATATTCTTATTAAATTATATATATATATATATATATAATATTAATATATATTAATATATATAAAATATATATTAATATATATATATTATAAATATATTATAAATTTAATATAATATATATAATATAAATATATAAATAAATTAAATAATATATATAATATATATATTAGATTATATATAATTATAATATTATATATATATATTATAATTATATATATAGATATATATATATATATATAATATATAATATATATATATATATAGATATAATATATTATATAGATATATATATAGATAATATATAAATATTAATATTATATATATAAAATTAATTGTAGGTCCCTATTCTGCTATAATTCCAAATCGAAATACTAATTAAATTATCGTCCGTTTAATTTGATTCGATTATCTCAAATTAAAGCAAGTTGCTTTCATTTAAACCTATTGTGATCCTTACTACTATATAAAAAGTAAAAATTTACTGAATACACTCAGTCAATAAATAAATAAAATATATAATTACAGAAGACTATTCTTAAGAGACTTTCTCACAATAAAAAAATAAATTTACATATTTATATATATAGGCTAAATAATATTAATATATATATTATTAAATATATTAATATATATATAATTAATATTAAATATACTATATTAATGTAATTATATAATATATATATAATAATAATATATTAAGATAATATATATATATTAATATATATAATATATATATATATATATATATAATAGTATAATTATAATTTAATTATATGGTACTGTATATATATATATACCTATATACTACTATATATATATATTTAAATATTTAACAAGGCCTATTAATAGTTATATACAAAACCATATTATATAATATATATATTATATAACTATATATAAATAATATATATATATATATATATATATATATATAGATATATATTATATATATTATATATATATATAATATTATATAATAATATAATAATATTATATATATAAATATATAATATATAATAGTTAATAATACTTAGTTAAGACTGATACAACCCACACATTTAGACTTAAAAAATTATTTCTTTATTGTCCGAAAAAAAATATTGTAATTTAACACAGGAAAAGTTTATTATTTAATATTTTAAGAAAATAATCTTCTATTACTATCGACTCTTAATGCCTACAAAAATGCATTAGTCACATTACTAAAATCAATTTATTAGTTTAAAAATAATATAACTTAACTTATCTAAACTTAGAAATTTTTATATTTAACATATGAAAATTTTGTAGTTTCTAAAAATAGTTAAGCATTATTCTTTACTAATTATTATATTTAAAAGCCTATTATAATATATATATATATATATATATAATATATTATATTTTAATATATAATATATATAATATAATTATTCCCCCGTTTTAATATTATATATTATATATTAATATATATACATAATTAATAATTAATAATATTTTGTTTATATATTTTATTAATATATATATATATATTATATATATATATATATTATATAATATCATATATTATATATATATATATATATTAATATTTAATATATATATATATTAATTCGTGTTCTAACCTTGCTTACACATAATCCTTAATCTAAACTTTAAAAGCTATACGTATTAACACTTAGAAAAACCTATAATATTTTATTAGTATTATACCCAAATAACGGTATGAGTAATATATTATACACAACTATCTCTTCATTGATTATTGGTATTTAGTACTACGGATAAACACTAAAATCATATAAAAACCTATATAGATTAATTTGTTTTTAAGTAATAAAATAAATTATAATAATATATATAAGTTATCACAATATTAAATTAAATATTTACTTTAATAATATGAAGAAATTGTAAAGTATATATAAAGATTAAATAAATTTTAATATATATAATATATTATATATATATATATTATATATATAATTAATATAATATTAATTATAATATATTATTAAATTATAAATATATTATATTATATAATATATATATATATATAATATATATTAATATTAATATATTATATAATTAATTTATTAATTTATAAAAATAAATAATAAATTATTTTTATAATATACCATCACATTGCCAATACTAATGAAAGCAAAATACCCTAAGCGTATAGTACTAGCTATTTATCATACGCTAGTGACTCTAATAAATCATATACTGATTACTATACAACACACTAATATAACATATCCAGAAACATATACAATCGCACCACAAAAATGACATCCAATAAACTATATTAACATACAATAAATATTATATATAGATGTATATATATATATAATTTGACTGTTGTCGGTGTCAATGTAAGATAAACATTAATATGGATATTATAAAAATACCTTTTATTTAAACTATAAAATAAATCATCAATGATAGTAATACTTAAATTCGTATCTTTTTATTGATTGAGCATTAGTATTATTTCTAGAAAATAAAAAACTATTTACCCATTACTACAATATTATATAGTTCTAGATTGAGGTTACTGATAGTCTATCCATCATTGTTGTGAGAGAGAGTGCGATAAACAATCCGGTAGAGGTTTTCTGTAAGATTAATGCATGAAGTTTTTTGTAGAATCTCCATATACCAGTCTGAGCCAAATAGTTTACTACGTCAATACATCATGACTATTGTTAGAGAATGTCAGTAAGCATAATATTATAGTAAGCATATCGATTGAAATATTATATAGTTTGAAGGAGTTACTTATTCTAAGGTTATTATTTCTTGAAAGTCATGGAATTTATAAAAATTGTCATCCTTGATGATTTGAGTTTCAATTGTCGATGGTGCACTTTATATAATCTTTTTGTTTCTAATGATTCTATTATACAAGTTAACGAGGCACATAAATCTACCTAATTCAAGTAATTTATTATAAATTTCCCTGGATGCTTTAGAGTTTCCAAAGAGAAGATTAAATTGATTTATTTTTTTCTTTTATAGTTTAATAACCAACTGCACTAACGGCAAATAGAGTCCTTAACTTATCTGAGAGGAGCAGTGGTATCAATCAAATAACGCTACTGAGATAGATCCGATGTCGTATTATGAGGGTACAGATTCAGAGCGACCCAGAGATCCCTACGTAGAATATATTAAAAAAATATCTTCTTAAACTATAGTGATAGATTTTAAATATTTAATGTTTCATTTACGGTTATTTAAACAACTATTATAAAATCCACTTGCAGTTACTCTAATTGAGAAAAACTCAATTTCATACGCGATTTGCAATTTGTAGATATCACTAATTGATAATCTGAACTTAAAATTCAATAACCTCAATATTTCTATAACAAATTATTAACTTATCATATGACACTAGAAATAGATGTAAGTACAAAAAAGTTACATAGTCATATCTGAAAGCGAACAATAATTTACTCCGTTTACTATATAAATTAATTAATTATCTATCTGAATATTAAATATATAATTATCAAAGTCATAATGTAAGAAAGAGAACACATGTACCTACAACAAAATGATCTGTTAAGTAAATTATGTATTATATATGTAAAATGTTAGTACATACTATCATAGGTTAAAAAATTAAATATAAAAATTTGATAAAATTCATTATTAAACTAGTTTTACTATATAACTATATATAACTATAAATTACGGAAAAGGTATCTAACCCTGGCACTTTCTCCCAATCTGTACACTCTAACGATTAAGCAACGTGATGTTTCCTTGCACACACTATATATATACCCATTGAGGGCTAGTTAAAATGAGCTTCTTCTAGTAAATACATATTCATAATAAAATATAAAAATGTAATAAAAGTCAATAAAACTATAAATAAATACAGTCTCTTTAAATCCTTATAATATATATTAATATTAAATAAATAATTAAAAATATTGATATATCTAAATATGTATCTCCTCCTGAATAGCATTATTATTAACTTAATACTATATTATATAATATAAATATATTATATTATTAATATATAATATATTATATATATATATTATATTAATTATATATAATATATAATATATTAATATATATATATATAAGAGATATAATATATATAATATATTAAAATATATTATATATTAATATTATATATATATATATATATATATATATATATAAATATATAATAATTATATATATTATATATTATTTAATATAAATATATATATATATTTTATATTGTAAAAAATTTATTGATTTAAATATATTAAATACATCATATATTGAAAATTTTTGGGTTACATATTACGTTCCAAATAATTATTTTTTTTATTATTTTTTTTTTTTAATTTATATTGATCTAATTTTTTTGGAAAAAACGTGCATCATTTCTATAAGTTAAGATAAAATATATTATTAAGTTTGTATATAGTATAATTGGGAATTTTAAATTCACATTGTTAAAATATTAAAAAGAAGGATCAGAAATGAAATATATACATATATATAGTATATATGCGCGTGTACAGTAAAACAGACCTGAATTTTCATATTAAGAAGAGATATATGTTTCGAAACAACTTGCTCGTTGATATTAAGTACATTAATATATATATTTATAAAAGAAAAATATAGATTAAAAAATAAAGTCACAAAATTAAACTTATCATGTGTCAAATCATTTAAGTATCATTTATATAAGCTGAACATAACACTGCCTTATCAATGATTATAATCTGTATAATAATGAATCGAATTAATATACACAATATTTATTTGAATTACATTCTGAGAATAATAATATCACGGCGGATTTGTGATCCTTAAGATTAAGTTACAAGATCTATGGTTAAATAATACCTATAAAAAAAATAAAATAAGCTCTATAAAATTAAAGAGATAAAGTATAAAAAATAGTCTCTAGATTGAGATTATAGAGAGTTCGCTCACAAGCTAATTTGATATACTAAAGAGTAAGCTCATTGTATATATATATAAGAGTACCATATCTCGAATACACATGGCGCAATAATCAATGCCGGTGCAATTATAGAGCCCTTCTCAACTATCCCACTCACTTCGACCGAAAGCAATTGATATAATAATCAATATTGAACAGACGGAATCCGCGACGCCAAGAACATCGTCATGCAGTCAGCGGACGGATCACACATATCTACATAAAGCCTTTCGGATCTCTGACTCCACTTTTATCCACCATCAACGATCCGTAGATCACCCTTCCCGAACACGCATTCTCAGCCTTTTCTAAACATATTACCCTTAAAGTAGACTTTCTTTTTATGTTATAAAAAAAAAAATTTAAATACTTCATCTTAATACTCGACACTTAAAATAATAGGTTATGTTCTCAGAACCTACTCTAGTAGTAAGTCAAAGTTTCGTGTTGCCTGTCAACTTTCAATGCATTATTCTCTTACAAAAGTTAATATTCCATATCTCCATACAACAATATCAAAAAGTTGACATTAGCTTGGTCGCAAAACATAGGGAGAAGATTTATGTAAAAAAAATATCACATATTGAGAAAAAATATATATTCACAAGAGTAAGATAATTTGACTTTTTGAATGTTTTCTTCGTAACTTACCTATTGGGGTATAAGCAAAAATTGTTTTTATCATCAAAAGTCTCACAGTAAGATGCTTTTTTTAAAAAATAAATTTCAAAACCAGGGTAGGTGAAATATGGTAGGGATAGTATAAGCACAATAACCGCCTTTGACTAGAAATTGAGGGTAGAGAGTGAAAAAGAAAAATATTAAAATAAAGAACCATATTTATTTATTATTATAATATAAACCAAGCCATATATTGAATATAAAACAGTGAACTTAATTTAATTACTCTAAAATACAGTCTTCATATTGAAATAGAGAGTTAAGTTATACATACAATTATAAGTTTTATATCTAGATGATTAAAATTAATATAATATATAAAATTATATATAAATTATATAATATATAATAATATAAATAGGTAGGTTAAAAAGAGTTACGTATACTATCATGACGTTACTTTTGTATCAAGTGAGCGATATATAAGTTATTTTCACAAATATATATATAGTCTATAAAATAAAAAAAGCGCACATGTGCACCAATGCAAATTCCAATGTTTACAGCAAAATAATACTTATTAAAACTTAGTTATTTTTATAACCATTTTTTCCTCATGTGTTAGTTGACACCATCTCTGAAATATGATAAAAATTTAAAAGCGTATGAGTAAGAATGCCAATTCCCAATGAATATTCTAGGCGATCAATATAAACCATAATCCAACATTAAATACTAAGCAACTACTTGCAAAGATCATATACCCATTATACTAGAGAATCTTATCCTACAATAATTTTACTTTTAATGTAGTATTGCTTGCATCTAGAATAGTAACCACCAGGGTATGATAGGTAGATTGATCCACCCCTCTATACGCGTCATGGTGTCATTTATTTAACCTAAAAAACGCTTGATACATATTTCGCCTTCGTTCCTCTTTCTAAGAAATATTACCAGGTCTTCATTCCAGATATCCGGATTTGACACCCCTTTCGTCTGTGTCATTTTATATTATCACCTAAATATACGTAATGACTAAATTTCACCTATATCCTTTCTAAAGAATTAAATCCACGTTTTCATTCCAAATAACATCCAGTATAGATACGGAGAATGTAAGAATAATGAGTTTGATAAATGTTGAACCTTTATAATTTGATAGGAGAGTGTAATAGTTAGTTAGTTTCAAATAAAGTAAATCGAATCTGTTATGATATACTTTAAGAAAATAATGATTCTTTAAACAAATAGTAATTTTATTCTATTTACTTATAAAATACTGTTTACTAATCGTCTATATGTATATGTTTCTATTCACTCAAGACTCATAATTATAAAGTTATTATATACTTATATAGGACTCACATCATCATCATCTATACGTAATCTAATCTATATCATATCTAATCAATCCATCATCTTTATATTTGCTGCAAAAGGTCAATATAAGTTATAGGCAATAGACACATGTATTTTGATATTTGATTTATATTTTAATTAATAAGTTATTTAACTATTAAAACAGCTGTAATAATAATTTCTTGTATATAAGTAGTATAAAGTAGCAGTACTTTATAGAAGCATTTATTAAAACTCAAACATAAAATATGACTTAGGATAAACAGTAGTATATTTAATATATGCAAAATTTTCATATTTAAATAAAAGAAATAACCTATATCTAGAAATAGACACCATCTTATAACTGCGAGAACGATAAACTAGCTGGTAATAAGAGAATTAAATTAAAGATCCCTGTTAGACAAAAAGTAGAATTATCTCCTATTAGAGCGTGACAAACTCTGTACCTACCCATAGACTATTTGATCTAATAACACAAAAAGGCTGTTAAAATGTTTTAAATATGGTTTAATAACTTAAGATCACTACTGAATGAGAATATTAAAAATATATTGTATAAACTAAGAGAAGAGGATTATGACTATCTAATGTCATTTGGGTCCTCAAAATTAAAATATTCTAATTTAGATTGGATTATAATGTTAAAAAAATCTTTTATTATTAATTTCTCTGATTCTTTTGTCTTGTTAGTCTATCAGATAATTATTTTATAATATTTTCTCAACTTCTGCACATATTATAGAGATTAAAAAATATAACCATATTATTATACTCATATATGAAAAAGAAAATCGAATTTATTAATAATTGACATTATATTTAAATATTTGATCCCTGTTCTCATTCGTACAGTATTAAACAAAAGAATTAAGTTATATATTCGTCTAAAGACGCACTACTGTGATTATTGCAACTATCATAAGTCCTTGCATTCCCAAGTCATTTATGATATAGTAAAATGTATTCAAAAGTGCTCAGTAGTGTTCCATTCAGCTCATGCTCTGAAAATCCAAACCTTCATCCCATCAATAAAATCGAACTGCCTTCAGGTTTTCACTCTTTACATTATGATTCATCGTAAATATGAATTATTACAAAAGTGTCCGAGCGAAGCAATCTATGCAAAGTATAAAACGCACTCCCATTTTTCTATTTCCAAAATTTAGTTCAAGTTAATGATTGCATTATATATAATACAACATATGTCGATATGTTCCTATATCGTCCAGGAAAAAATACCAGTAATTTATTGATAACTCTCTTGATGTCCAAATAGGTTTTTAAACATAAATATATAGCTGAGTGATGTTCTTATGAAATACAGTTGCATGCATATTTTTTGCTACTGTCTCACCTATTTTTATACCATATTCTATATAGCGATTTAGAGAAACTCAAAGCTTTTCTCTCTGCGAAGTGCTACAATCCAACTATTCATATTAATATACACACATAGTAACTTCCAAACTACATTCTGCTCTATCGAATCTTAAAAATCTTGACGCCTAACTGATCAACCAAATAACACTAATCTCTCTCCACGAAAATGATTTGTCTTACTAAGTCAATTCTTACTGACATCTATATCTTAATTGATTGATACTACCAATCATACTAACACAATTTAAAGTCTAATTTCCCACATCAACATCAACACAGGAGGAATTTTTAGGGCGACCTACTCAACACTCTAGGGGGCGAAGAACCTCATTTCAAAATCATGGAAGACAAAGAGTCACAACTCTCACTCAACATCACCATTGCATCCATTTGATGAACTCAAGTATATATTGTACATAGCGACCATACTCTCACACGAACACACTTAAATAATTACAAGAAAAAACTCACATTGATATCTTGAACCTTATCTCGAAACTAAAACAATTAAACAAAGAAGGCAATTAGCTCATAAACCTCCTTCTGAGTACCAAAACAAAACAAAATCCCCCATAAGCTCTGTGCCACAAGTCATTCTCCAAGATTAATAAATCCCAAATCACATGGTCGCCCACATCTCCAAATTCCTAATTTCATATATGATCAGAAATTCTCAACTAAGATCGAAAGAACATCCATTTTATTAGGTACACAACATGGGTAAAAATAGACCACATGTTTTTAATCAAAGAAAATAGTTCCCCAAAGCTATTCTAATTTATTTAACAACAATATTGCTATAAAAAGCTTTTGAATTTTTTAGTTTATATTATATTTTATGTTTTAATACCTTTAAGATAATACAATTTATTAATTTTTTAATTATATATTATTTTTAATAGTGCTAATTATATAATATCAATTATTAATATTTATATGTTTTTATTAAATATTGTTAGAGCCATTAATATTATATTAATATGCATTAGAAATACATTAACACAATTTAAAATTATCCTCGATCAGATTGCTCTCTTATAAGTTGGGCACTGACCCCCTCAATAAAATTATTATTATATATTTGGTACGTATTAATTTATTTAATATTTTCTAAGTATAATTTTATATATATATATATAATTTTTATATGATATTCATAAATATAAAATATAACATATATATATTATTATATATTATATATATAATATATATAATATAATATATATATATAATATAGAGTAATGTTTTTAATGATTAAATCTCACCTATATATATGATTAATGGTATAAAGTCATATTTTTCCTCATACTAATCAATTAACGTATATAATCCTAAAAATAAGATATGTTACCAGTCTATGTAGGACCAACCTTTGAACTTTTATCTACTTATTATATAAATATATTAATATATCAATATTAATAAAGTCATCTAGATCCTTATTGATATACTTTATCTCAATGTAAGAATATCATAAATAATACTACTTTTTTAAAAATATGTTTAGTTAAGTATAATGATACAATGTTTAAATTATTATATATTGATATTATACTAATAAGTTCATTAATATATTTTAAGTTAGTCTACCTGAATTTTATTAATCCCAACAATTTCATTGATTTATTTCTACATTGTATTTTTGATAAATTTATAAAATTAATTTTTTTATTAATCTTTTTAATATTTCTAATAATCCCAACAATTTTATTGATTTATTTCTAAATTGTATTCTTGATAAATCTACAAAAATTAATCTTTATTGTTGGTAAACCCCGTGTATCAATCATTTATTTACCAAAGGTATTTATTTTTTACAAATATTAAATCCTTAAATCAATTATTTTTGATAAACCCTTTATCAAACATTACAGCATCCCCTGGCACCAAGAAATAAAAAAAAATCACACCAGCCATGTATTACTATAACATATAAATACATTCTACTCCTCTCTCCCCAACATGCCCATTATCAAACACATTCACACTTTATTAACACACAGAATGATCTCTGAATATACAAACATCACTATACTTTGAATATACTGCAAGCATATCCACGTGAAATTATATATATATATATATATATATATATATATATATATATATATATATATATATATATATATATATATATATATATATATATATTATATATATATATAATATATATATATATATGATATATATATATATCGTATAATATTTATATTTATATATTATATATATATAATATATATATTATATTATAAAAATTATATATATATTTAAATATATATATATATATAATATATATATATATATATATATATATATATATATATATATAATGACTCCAGGCATGAATTTGGCTAGAGGCCAGATATACAACCTGCTTAGAAGTTGAATAGTAAAGAATAGTGATATATGTATAAAGATTCAAAATTACCTTGGAAAAACTTCTTGGGTGGGCAGATACGTGGTACATGAATTTTTATAGCAAAAAGTGTAAGGTTCTTCGCCTAGGTTACTCAAATAATAATTTTAACAACAATATGAAAGGGGACTGGCTTGAGTCTTTGAGCCAGGAAAAAGATTTAGGGGTGATTATAAGCAGTAATGGTCAAACTTACCAAAGCCCTCGCATGATATCTCGAAAACTACAATATGTACAATAAAACTAATAACATATTTGGAATCAGTGCATGAAATTTGTATTGAAAATTAATATTTTTTTTCCTTAAGGGGGCTCAAGCCTGACAGGGAACAGAAGGGGGGATGAAGTCCCCCCCATCGTCCACCGGTAGGTGGAGAGACCTAGACTCCTTGCATCTTTGCGGTTTACCCGGGGGTATTCTAGTTAAAAAAAAAAAAACAATTTATCAGAAACGAGACCATGATAAAAAGGATTTCTGACAACTCTTGCATTTCTAACAGAAATAATGTGGCTGAAAGTAAAATTTAACGCAGAACTTATCGTACATCTTTATAAAAAGTATGATATACTTGTATTTTTTTATTTTTATAACTTTTAATTAAAATAATGATTTTGTATTAATATTCAAAAATGTCAATGTATTACTAGTAGTATATGCTCACTACAGAAAAATCTTAGGTATAAACACTGGTTGCCAGACGCCTGGTTGCCATGGATGTAGGACTATGTTGTCATTCCCAGAAATCTCAATTTGCTATGAAAATTGATCTTCAAATAATTTTAGTTTTAAATACTCTCAAACCGACGAGGTCTGCAATGACGAAAGCTATTCGTACTTAAATGTGTTCAAAGGCTTTAATAATTAATACCTAATTATCATGGTGTTTTAAATCTTAAGTAAATTTTTAACCTAAATTTAACTATGTTAAAGTCAACGATGTGCAATAAAAATATTTACAAAATTATGCAACGCTTTTGAACCCTCCAAATGGTCCAAATAACAGCTGAATCACAAAAAAGTTAATAAAATAACTTATCCAGGGTGAAAATAAAAAGTATGTATATATATATAAATAAATATATATATATAGTATTATATTAATATATTATATATATATTATATATATATTATATATATATAATATATATATATATTATATATAGTATATATATATACGGTATAAAGTATACATTATATAATCCACGCATATAGATATAAAGAGAAAAACAAATGCATTTAATTATACTTCAAATGTTGTGTATAATAAAAGTAGGTTGAAGGGCAATCGCGCCACCTGTTGTTAATGTTCTGAATATTTATTGATATATAGTATAATGTACCGTATGAGTCGAAGAGAGTCTGACGTTGTTTCGTGCGAGAGAGTCCGTGTCAAGCTGCTGCTCGCAGAAAGTGTTATTTGTTGTTTTTAGATTCTTAAGAGTTAATCTAATGTTTTAAGATAACTCACGTGATATTATATTTTCAAGTGAAATAATTTATTATAAAAGTGAAGCCATTCCTATTTATTATTCGTATTGAATCTATGCTTAAGATAAGCTATTATTTTCCTTTGGTCGTTGAAGAGACCGCATCATTGTTTTACTCATTCTACTGTCGCAGAATACAGTAAGTCTAATTATTCCATATCACATTGTATGATAAATTCTACAAGAAGATATTTCACGGTTATACTCTACAAGATATAAATGTGTATGCAAAGACTATTTGTGCAGCATCGCATATCTATGTTTCAAGAATATTTTAATATATCAAGTTGTTTATCTCTCTCTCTCTCACAAGTGTATTTAAAGTTCCACGAAACCACGCTCTCTCAAAGATTTATTACAGACTCGATTTCTATTTAAATGCTCAAATATACTTGTATTATATTTAAGAAGATTTATTTTGTTGTAAATAAAGTTGACAATCTCTGCTACGCATTTCTGTTGATAAGGATAAAGATATTATTTACTGAACTATTTTATTAAGGAATGTGACTTCTATATTCTACATTATTATTTCACAAGAATATATATATATATATATATAAATATATAAATATATAAGATATACTATTAAAGATTATTCTTATATGTGCATCGTCTCATTCAAGCCTCTTCTTCTTTACCAAGTGACCAATAGTAGATGGAGTTTGTAGCCACTGATGAGTCCATCATCCTGTCTAGTAAAGCAATCTTCGGGAAGTTTTGATTTGTCTATTTCTTTAGTGCACACGGGGTATAAAACCAATCAACGCAAGTACCTGTATGAAAGGAAAGTTGATTACAAAATACTTGCTAAGAAATAGAATGGCGACCGTTTAAACAGAACCTTCTAGCATCGTTTACACTGAAAATCTTTTATATTATCTACAATATACTTCAAGATTATAGAGGCGACTTTACTCTACATTGGTCTGAAGATATTCTTTTATGCTACAAAGAGCATTGAGGAAGCATTTCAATTTTTCAAAAGGATCATTTTCGGGGAGCAGAAGTATACAAGTTGCGAATCATATTTTCCATTCCTCAACGGATCCATCATTCTCGGAGCAGATTTAGATGTCTTTGAGAAAAAAATTAATCTGGTATTATATTATTATGAACTAAAGAAATGTCTTCAGGTACTGTTTGTATGTATATAAAATACGAATACTGTAAGTAAAATAATTTCTTTTTCATATTTCTTATGTAAAATATATTTTTTAATATTTTCATAAAAATAGCCATTTGTCATTTGGGTTCAATCCTCGCCTGTTATAAGTAATATATATACGATATTTGCTTAATTCTGATTGGAAGCGGCACCTGTGGACGTAGTGACGTAATCAAAGTTTGTGTAGCCTCGCGTTGCTGAAACATAGATTCCTCGTTTCAATATTTCACTCACATTGTTAAAAATATATATTTTAACATTTTTTATATAACTTTTTTATTACTTGAACAATAAATATATTATTATATATAGATGGTATATATATAATTATATAGTATAAAATACTTTATTATTTATTCTTGTGTATTCATAGAATATAGAATATTCTAGATTCTTAATCGTTCAAGATAGGTTGTTGGAGGCTAGTTTTTGTATGTAATAACGGGGTTGATTTTATAATAGTAAAGACATTATATACAGGTTCATTGGGCTGCATACCAGATATTTCCAGTTTATACGCAGTTATACGAGACTTGTATTATAACTGTAAAATTTTGTCGTCTGCTTATTTACTTATTAACAGATGTTTTTTTAAATGTTCTGAAATGCAACTAGAATAAATATTGATATAAATATTTATTGAAATTTATATATTTTACATATATGTCATATATTTTATGAACATATATCATACTGTATAGTTTGTGTATCACCTGTACGAATGTGAGAGGCTTATGCGTAATAGTTTCTTTCTATACTAAAATCCTTACATTGACGAGTTATCAACTGCAAATAAAATTTTGCAGAGAAATTAAAAAT